>VZTG01009287.1:194693-265018 GCA_013397845.1 Melanocharis versteri | reverse complement strand
AACCCCCGGCGGGCGGGCAGGACGGCGCCTCGGCTCTGCGCCTGCCCGGCACCGCCACCCGCCCCCAGCACCGGCACCGAGCATCCCGGGCGCGCCTCCGCCGTCAAGCACTCCTGGCCCCGGCGCTGCTTCGCCGAGGGCTCGCCGTGTTTAGGGCCCCGCCGGGATCCCATCAACGCGGCCTCTGCGAGAGACACTGCCCACGGCCGGCCATGGACGGGGACAGGGTGGAGATAGACGGCGGGATCATGGAGGGGGTGAGAGCTAGCGGGCCGAGGCTTACCTGGCCCCGGGCAGCGGTGAGGGCTGGCCGGGTGCGCGAGAAGTGCCGTAGCGCCTGACAGCGCCGTTTCTGTGTGCAGGGCGGGCAGATCCTGCGGGTGTCCACGGCGCTGAGCTGCCTGCTGGGGCTGCCGCTGCGGGTGCGCCGGATCCGCGCCGGGCGGAGCCAGCCCGGCCTCAGGTGAGACCCTTCCCCGGCGGTTCCGGGGCGCTCAGCCGGTCACTCGTGTGGGGGCCTCCCGGGCCGGGGCACGGCCGCACAAGGCCTCGGCTGCTCTCGACTGGAACATTTCTCTTTCCATTGCTTTAAAAGAGCCTTTTTACCGGAAAATCCCGTCTGTGGCTCACAAGGAGTGGGGGGAACGCTGGGGCACGAACCGGGCTCGGTTCCTTCGCCGGTGCCCTCAGCGCGGGTTCCGCCCCCGGCCGCAGGCGGGGCAGGTGAGGGCTCGGAAACGGTTCCAAGGGCGCTAAGCGGAACACAGTTTGAAACAGGGAACACAGTCATGTAATGCCCGAGCTAAACAGAGCTTACCGAGCGTACAGTGTTAAAAACAATTAGTGCATATCCCAGTGTTGCTACAGTTAGTGTATGTCCAGTGTTAAGAACAGCTGGTGTATTTCCTATTTAAATTACCCCATTTAAATTACCCTAACAAATGGGAACAAGCACAAGGCAGGTACATAGCGAACCTGTTAACTCTCTTGTAGTGCTGCAAGCGGTTCTGGCTCAGCCAGTATTGCCATCGTTATCCCACTGCATTTCTGTCCAAGCATTTATCACATTAGGACAAGCGACTGCTCCTGCATCTTAGCTATCTGGCTGGACCCATTCTGGTGGAAAAGATGCCAGAATCCTGCATATTCCAGAATGGCCTGAATGCTGCTCCTTTGGCTCCTGTGAACTCAGGAGAAGTACTGTAGCAACCAGAGTGAATTTCTGATCCTTGTCTGATCCAAAATTTGCAATTGTAGTTTTTCTTAGCTGCTGTTTAGTGGTTCTTTTAATGTAACATGAGCATGTAGTCTACTTGCATGTGTCTTTAACTTTGTATTGTCACTCTAAGACCTCAGCATCTGTCTGGATTGGAGATCGTTCGAGATCTGTGTGATGGGAAGCTGAATGGTGGAGAAATCGGCTCAACAGAAATAACCTTCACTCCTGGGAAGATCAAAGGTGGAACCCACATAGCAGATACAAAAACAGCAGGGTATGTCTTTGTACACAGCTTCTGATAACTTTAAAATTACCACAATAGATTGAGGGGGGAAAAAAGAACATTTATACTTTGCTGATGACTCAGGATACGTGCTGCCTGAGCTAGATTATGTGACCAAAGAACCTGTAGTATAGGCAGGATATGCATGAAGTACATGCAAAGTTTAAAAGTATGATTGATATAAAAGCTGAACACTTGGTTCATGTTATGCAAAAAGCAGCTGCCCATGTATTTAAAACTTTAGGTGTAATTTTCTCACGTTAGTATGTTACATACTGGACTAAATGCATTAAATTAGATAAGTATCTCACATCCATGATGTCTGAAATAATCACCATACAATAAGGTAAATTTTGACATTTTACTTACACTCATAGTGGCACAGTATGTCATACTAGTCTTTTGGAACTGGGAGCATATTCCATCCATGTATTAAAATGTTACTGCTGCCTAAGCCTTTTCTGCTACCTAAACCTACAGTTTTCATGGTCCCATCAGTATACTAAGGTACGTAACTTTTATTTCAAACAGAGCCATTAAAGATGCAATTATTGTGAAATGAAAACTTTCATATTTAGGCTTGCTAAGGACATGAAGTTTTAAATTAGTATTTCTTAAGACTAATAAGTTTATAGATAATTTAAAAGATAAAATACAAAAGTAAATGCTCTGTCAAGTCATTTGCCTTTGATATATAATGTTTCTATGGAATTCTATGGATTATGAATGTATGACATTTGAATATCTTATAATTGCTTGTAGGAGTGTGTGTCTACTGATGCAGGTAGCAATGCCCTGTGTGCTGTTTGCTGCTTCCCCATCAGAGCTTCATTTAAAAGGTGGGACTAATGCGGAGATGGCTCCTCAGATAGACTACACAGTCATGGTAGGGAGAAATTCCTTTGCCTTGGTGCATCTTCCATGAGTATGTGTGCAATGTAACTGCTGTTCCTCTGTTGCTCTGCCTGCAAGTCTATTTGTGATAGTGGAATTAGGCATGGGAATATAACCCTATTAGCGTACTGGAGGTAGAGAGCAACCAATATTTCATGGAATTCCTGAAACAGCAAATAGTCTCTTTGGTTTTAATTACTACAGAAAATGTCACTTAAAATGTATTCTTTATTCTAGAAGTGCTGTAAATTACTCTTCTTTTTTTCCATAAGAAAATCCTTTTGCACAAAATGACATTGACAATGAAGTATGAGGAATGCCAAACAAGATATATGGATGAGACTGGCTATCTTTTTTTTTAATAATGTAACTGAATTTTTTTGTGTTGAACTTTTTTTTTCCTTTTAAGATTGCATAAAATAGTGGGAAAATAAAAATGCAAAATAAATTCACTCTATGTTTCCTTATGTGTTTATTTTTCAGGTTTTCAAGCCAATAGTTGAAAAGTTCAATTTCACATTTAATTGTGACATAAAAAGGAGGTGAGTTGTGGAGCCGTGCAGAGGAGCTGGGCCTTACTGAACCTGTGTGTGAGCAGAGGCACACACAAGGGGCTCTCAATCAAACTGAGGGATGAATTTATAATACATGAACTAATCTGCATTAGCTGCCCCTGTGTGTAGTGTCACTGTATGATGAATGGGATATGATTCTTTCCTGTCTTTTTTTTTCCTTGCTGAGTCTACAGCTGCTGTGTAATGTTTCCTGTTGGCTCCCCTCAGGGGAGCACATGCTGAACAGGCAGTGCATTACTGAGCTTTTTCCAAGGTGCCAGTTAGGTTGGTGTTAGGAAGTTAATAAGATGTGCATTACAAAGGATTACTGTTAGAGAACCTAATTCTATTATAAGGATTTCTAAGGCACACATCGAGAAAATTTGTATGTACAGTAACAGCGAACATAAAAATGTATAGTGAAATATATGAAGAGCCTTCCAGCCCTTCTCTTGGTTTCCTTGTGATGATTGCATTTAATTATATCCAATTACTGTTTCTAAATAGGGGCTACTATCCTCAAGGAGGTGGTGAAGTTGTAGTTCAGATGTCTCCAGTCAAAGAGCTGAGCCCAATAAACTTGACAGAACGTGGCACAGTGACAAAGATTTATGGAAGGGCATTTGTTGCGGGAGCACTGCCTATCAAAGTAAGTGCTGATGATGGCTCTGGTAATATCCAACTTTACATAGCTGTATAAAATTGCATGTAATCTGCTTAATATTCCTTTACTCTCCTGCTTCTGCATCTTACACAAGCTAAACAACCTTATTAAATGGTTTCAATTATTCAGGCTGTAGAATATTATATTGGACATACCTAAAATGCAGTCGTTGCACAGCACTGTAAAGCTAAAACAGGAGATGAGAACAGTATCCTCATTATCCTTCACAGGACTATTCAAAAGTCTTTAGCATTTATTAAGGGATATCTTATATCTGATTTATGTATTGTTCATATTCATGTGGATTATTTTAAATATGAAATTAGGGCCCTAATTTATAGATTTCATAGATTTATGGGCACTGTAATAAGTAAAGGCCAGATTACAAGTTTTTCAACCATTGCTAAGGGTATTAGAGCAAGTTAAGGGTAGGTTTAGCCAGAAATAAAAAGGAGAGAAATGTACTTCTTTATATCTCCTTTTTTCTATTCTTTCTGTCCTGAGTGGTGGGATGTCCTTAAGGTTCCTTCTCACATACAGGCTAGGAATTAGTAGAGGAAGGAAGAAGAGAAACTTAGTTACTTTTTAAAGAGCTGTGGACTGCTGGTTTTGGTCTTAAAATCTCCAAACCTACACATATAGCTATGATTAGGTCACAGGAATGGGACAAGCTTCATATGTCCCCATTTGCCTGTGATTTAAAGTTGTTATTTTATGTGTTTTCCCTTACAAAGTGTATTCTGTACATAATAATTATGGGGTGAGATTTTTGCAGTTGGTTTTGGGGTGGTTTTTTTTAGAATCTAATGTTTTGACATAAGACTAAAATCAAATCTTTTTCTCTATGAACGAAGAAAAGTTCTTGAATTTCTATTTATATTGAAGTTTCTACATATATTTCTGTAACTGTCATTTGTACAGCATTTAATGTCACCTTAATTTTGTAGAAAAAATTTCAGAAGAAATTTATGTTCCAATGTTGCCTGTAGGGGTTTTATAACAATCCTTTTTTTTTCTAGTTAATAAAGTAGCCCCTTTACTCAGGGATTAACTGTAATAATTAGATTTATGAGGAAAGAGTATTGCTGTATTACATAATTTAATTACTGGATTTATGTCCTGTCTTATTAGCTGGCAAAAGACATGTCAGCAGCAGCAGTGAGATGCATCAGAAGAGAAATCAGAGATCTTTACATTAACATTCAGCCTGTCAGAGAACCTGATGATCAAGCTGTTGGGACTGGAAGTGGAATAATGTAAGATGAGTCCAAGCTTTCTATTGTTACTTCTAATCTTGGTTGATTAGCTAGATCTTGATTACATATCTGATAAATAAACTATAATATGAGTGATTTTGTTCTTAATTTTAATTATTTTTGGTTTTCTGCTTAGCATTGTTGCAGAGACCTCAACAGGTTGTTTGTTAGCTGGGTCATCACTTGGCAAGAGAGGTAAGAATTCCATGAATTCTTTGAGGCTTAACTGAATATACCAAAAACAAGTAGGAATCTGAAGTATCATCTGCTTAAAGATCTGATGCTTTGAATGTTTAATTTTTAAATGTATGTTGTTTAGTAATAAAGGACAGCAGAAATTAGCAGATTTAAAATATAGTAAATGGAAATTTATAAAAATTATATATATTATATAAATTTAAATTATATATAATTCATATATATTAATTTTTTATATATTATAAATATATATATTATAAATTTATAAAAATTATATATATTATATAAAAACTGTTAACTTTACCTTTTTTCAGAATGGAATGTTAAGGATCACTGGAGAATCACTGGAGAAATATTTCTGAACTTTAAGAACATAGACTTGGTGTTTTACATGTGAAGTTTTTTCTCAAGAGTGAATCTAGATTAAAATGAATAGAAGTGACCTTGGTTTCAAATGTTTGAATTGAATGTTTTTCTGGCTAAATGAGGCTACTTTCTTTCCACTGCTTAGGAAGTGTAAACTATATATGAACGTAAGATGGGAAGCGTTTTTTTAAGCAGACATCTGTGGCAAGAGCATAAGGTTTAGAGAAAATAAGGTTTAAAAAGTTGATAATTTCTTGGTTTTTTTTTTCTTTTGTATTTTTAAAACTTTAAATAGTAATTTTCAGCTTTCTAATTTCTCTCTCAGGAAAAAATGCTGACAAGGTCGGCATTGAAGCAGCTGAGATGCTGCTTCAGAATCTTAAACATGGTGGAACTGTGGATGATTCTCTGCAAGACCAAGTAAGGTTCCTGTATGTGTTCACATGAAGTTGAAGTAGCAAGAACATCCATGCACTACTTGTAAACAATATAGATCTGAACAGGGAGGGAACAAGATGTTAAGTTAGAAGTCTCAGAGAAGTCTCACAACATCACTAGGATAAGCAAATTACATACAGTTCTTAGGAACCACAAATGCTCTCGGCTTTGTACCAACACCCTCAAATTTTCCCTTTCTCTAACACTCAGTAAGTATGGAAGAAAGAGGCAGGAATTTGCTTCTATTTGGCATTCCATGTAGTGCAGTGATAATAGCTCCCTACTCACATATATAGAATGATACTAAGGGAAGGTATTAGATAATATCTAAGTATGCTCCCGATTATCTTGCTCACCTAATTTCATTTGAGAGTGGAGGCCCTCCACTGCCTTATCTCAGCCTGATAAGAATTTTGGGCTGGTTTAGCTGGGATGGCATTACCTCTTAGCTGTAAACACCTGGGCACACATTAATATTATGCAGTATATAAGTATTTATATATAATATATTTAATACTATGCAGTATATAAGTATTTCAGTCTTGGATTCATCCTACTTTTTTCAAAGCATGCAAGTACAATTGGTGGGAACAAGCCACAGCCAGAGTCGCTGTGTATGGGAACTGCAGAGAGTTATATCACACCTTACAGTATTCTTCTCATGGTGGTGTTTGTAAGTCAGATCAAAGGTTTTTAGGTGTCTGTCTGGTGAACAGATGATCAGGAAGTGTTAGAATTAAAGTACCTCTTCCTGAGTTTCTCTCCATGTAGGTAATCTACTAATCTGGAGTCTGACATGACTTTGGGGAATTTTGGGGCAATACAGTGGGGGAGAGCAAAGTTAAATGTGGTAACAGGAATTCAGTAACAGGAATTCAGGGGCAAACTCCACTGTGGAAAAGTAGCCCTTCTGTAATAGGCATTACAGTAGTAATCTCCAAACTTATGGAGCCTTGGATCACTCTTCAAACTCGGCTTCATGAACTTTTATGAAACTTGGAAGACAAAATTTTTATATCTGCAGACATTTTGCATGTTTTGGTTGGGTTTTTTTTTATCAATAAATGCCTAGGATCTGAAGAATGACTTAATAATTACCTTTCCCTCCCTTTCAGCTGATCATTTTTATGGCACTAGCAAAGGGAGTGTCTAGAGTGAAAAGCGGACCAATTACACTTCATACTCAAACAGCTATACACTTTGCAGAGCAGCTGACAAAGGTGAGTACAAAAGTTTCAGAAGTTTTACCTATTAGTTGTCTTCCAGTAACTTGGCAATGTACAGTTCATCAGGCAGTGTGAGCTGAACTTGATCATGGAGGACAAGCATTGATAAAACAATTGCTATAATACCTACCTGGGAGTTTTCCTGTGGAGAGTGAGCATACTCCAGAGTTAAAGGCTTTTAGAATGGGTAGATACTTTTACCACCTTTATTTAAATGGTTTTTTGAATTAAATCTGTCAAAGCTGTAACATACATAAACACGTGTCAATACAATTATTGGACATCAGATATTGAATATTTAAACTGCTGTATGTGAAAATTAATGATATATTGCTAATCCTCTTTTAGGCCAAATTTACTGTGACAAAATCAGAAGAGGAAGACACCAGTAATGATACCTACATCATTGAGTGCCAAGGAATAGGGATGATAAACCCAAACCTATAGGGTTAAAAAAGTAAATAAAAATGGTAGCGACCTGTCAAAAGCAACACTCAACATACCTCAGTGATGTATTGCACTACACTTTAATGGATGTATAATCTGCGTTCTGCCTGATGAGGAGGAGCCTTCTGTCACATCAGAGTGATGTAACTTGAGGGCTGATGTGGAGCTTTTCCTTGGTATGCTGAGAACCTGTCGTGTGAAAAATGAAAACTTTGCTTTTTTTACTATTAGCAGCAAAATGAGTAGCAAAAGGACAGCAAATAGAATATATTGTATGTATGCAAGAGCTTCAGTTAGAAGCTTTGAAAACTCAACTTTGCCTAGGTAGAAAATTAGTTCAGTATTTCTTTCTCTTTTAAGAAATGTAAGTTTTGTTCTCTGGAAACCTTTATTTTATGAGGTATGTGGAATGAAATGCACCATCAAATCTGTATTGCTGTTCTTCCTTAGCCATTTGCTAAATAATAAAGCAGCATCACCCTATAAAAGGCTGTTGTTTGTATGTGCTGTTATCTCAGCAGGTTGTGCTTGGGAAAGGTGGATACAAAATAACTTTTCAGCAGCATAGTTTCTTTTTCTGCCTACAGAAAGAAGACTCAATGCATAAGATAATATTTTAAATCTTTTTTCATCTATTTTATAAAGTCTTCTCAGGCAAGCTGAATCAATGTGCCACATTACAGCCCAGACACCAAGTATTAACTCCATGATACGTGTTTATTTCCTAACTGCAGTTGTCCTTGTCACTTAGCATACTAACTGAGGCTACGTTTTCACTGAGGTGGTGGTTTGTTCTTTTTGAAGGGAGTACTTTTAATTTCAGTTGAGATTGGGGAGCTGTTGAACAGACATATAGACACAGATATCTGTGTATATGGACATGGAGCACTGTAAATACACACAGTTTGTATAGGCATATAAAATCCAGGTGTGTTTTCCCCCATCTGAGGATTAAGTAAAGATGACCTTCTACCAGACTGGGCTTGATAATGCTACAAAAACTTTGTGAAGTGGGAGGAAGGTAAAAGGAGAAATAGGGCACAATTTGTTTTGCATATGAAGACCTGAATCACAGAGTTGGAATCACTTAACCAAAACTGTAGAAATGCACTCTGGAAGCTTGAATTTATTTCAAGGTTTCCCAGCCCAGCCTGCAGCCATTGCTCTAGGATCTTTTTTCCTCAGTTGTGACTATTGAACCTAACTGCTGAAGATGTAACTTGAAGTATTGTTTGCCATACTAATTAGGATAATTGCATTACTGTGCATTTCTAATACCAAGAAAAACATTTGCTAATATCCAAAAAAGTTCACCAACTATCTACTTAACAGCATCTTTCTTCTTAGGGTTTTTTCCTTAGTGCAAAGGAACGCTATTAATTTCCAGCTAATTATTTTTCTCTAATACTGGGAATAGTCTGAAGGGGGCAATAGACACCCACTGAAGTATTTTTGGGACACAGACACTCGACATCCTTAGAAGAGCACCTCTCTGAGTTACTAGGCTGTGCTGCTAATGCTTTTCAATGTTTCCTTTTTGAAGAATTCTGAACGTATTTGAAAAAAAAAACTTGAAAGAAAATCCCAAAGAAGTTGTCTGTGCTTAAGAAAAAAAGCTCTTACAAACCACATTTGAATGGATCTTTACCCACTTTCAGTATTCAAAAAATTAATATACTTGACTTGGTTTTTAAATGTGCAGATTTTGTTACCAATGAAAGTTTAAAAAAATGTTTTTAAAAAAAATCACTAAACAAAATTCAGTGGAACAAAAGAATCCCATTGAAAAACTGAAGCGCAATTTTTGTCTTCCCGACATAGAAAAGCATGTAAATGCTCAGCCAACACATTTAACAAAGATTAACAAACCCAGGTTAGCAGAAATAAACCTTTTCTTGGTAAACGTACAGTAAAGAGCAGCTCAGCAAGCCTGACACCTCTTGCTGTGCCCCCTGAGCTCCCCAGGTCCGTTACAAGAGCAGCTGTCACTGCTGACTGGCAGTCCTTGGGGCTTTCCTGGCAGGCCCGGTCCGCGTGCAGCCCTCGCTGCTCGTGGCCCGGCCTCGGGGGCCGGCACTGGGCAGGGGAGAGGCTGCAGCTGCCCCTGCATTGCCCCTGCTGCAGCTGCCCCGGCACCGGGCAGGGGAGAGGCTGCAGCTGTCCCGGCACCGGGCAGGGGAGAGGCTGGAGCTGCCCCGGCATTGGGCAGGGGAGAGGCTGGAGCTGCCCCTGCCCTGGGCAGGGGGGGGGCTGGGGGGGGCCCGGGCCTTGGCGNGCTGTCACTGCTGACTGGCAGTCCTTGGGGCTTTCCTGGCAGGCCCGGTCCGCGTGCAGCCCTCGCTGCTCGTGGCCCGGCCTCGGGGGCCGGCACTGGGCAGGGGAGAGGCTGCAGCTGCCCCTGCATTGCCCCTGCTGCAGCTGCCCCGGCACCGGGCAGGGGAGAGGCTGCAGCTGTCCCGGCACCGGGCAGGGGAGAGGCTGGAGCTGCCCCGGCATTGGGCAGGGGAGAGGCTGGAGCTGCCCCTGCCCTGGGCAGGGGAGAGGCTGGAGCCGCCCCGGCACCGGGCAGGGGAGAGGCTGGAGCCGCCCCGGCACCGGGCAGGGGAGAGGCTGCAGCTGCCCCTGCCCTGCTCGCCTCCTCAGCGAGAGGGCTGTCTCCTAATGCCATCCCTGCTGTGCTTCCTGCGCTGGAGGAACCTGGAGCTGATTTGACAAGGATTTACATGCAACCTTTTTCTCCTAGGGATTATAAAATCTCTAGATGGGAGTCATCCACAACAGGTTGTACTCCTCAATGGGATTAAATTCCCCAAATAATTGTTACCCCCTGCTACACACATACATACATGTAATACCCACACAGAGAGAATTTTGTTACCCAGGCCCAATTCACATCCTGTCACCTCATGGTAACCTCTTATTTATTGTAATTCCTCTTGTTTTTCTATATAAAATGATTAATTATTCTTCATTATGTATAGACTTGAACAAATTTTAACTGAGGAGATAAAAACGGTAAAATTAATTAGGGTCTACTGGTATCATTCATAGTCTACCAGGTTCCTACCTTCCTTTTTCAATGGGGTTTTGCACCATAAAACTTAAATCTTCCAGGTTTACATTTACTTTCAATGCACTTGATTTTAAATCTACAAGTCAAAACACGAGCTGCAGACCTTGTTACATCACACTCCTACATTGCACGTGCTGTATGTACTTAAGCTTAAATTTTACAGCATCATTAATTCTTAAAATTAATGCCGTCTGTGCAAATTAGTTGTTGATAGTGGTATAACTTTTCTCCTTTTTAATCATCCTGTCCTTTTTTGAATATTAACTCATATTTATAGTGCATTACTTGAAGCTTTTTAACTTTCATTTTTATCCATTTACAATCACATAATTTTTAACTATAAGGTTGGATTAAGTCACTTGTGAGAATGTATTAACCTTTTGTTCAGGAAGAGATGAGACATTGCTTGCACCTGCTCCACAAATATGCACAGGGTTTTCTTATGTTAATCAGGCACATTTGAATCTTATATAAAAACTTCAGTGTGGGTGTACAGATACAACTAAGATGCTTACATTTAGTACTGCTCAAACAAGTAGTGGCAATGACTCAGAAGTTCTGTGTACCAAGGAAATGGGATAAATCCTCTCCAACTGGTGTCTCTGGTGTACTTGCATTAGAGAGAGAATTGTGTTTGGATGAATGCAATGATCAGAGGCAGTGCACTCAGCTACGTGGGGACTGGAGTTGCAAGACAAAAAATAAGGGCCTTATATGCAGCCAGTTACAAAACTTTCTTCAGGAAATACTCTCCTCTGGTTCTGACTGAACTCTGTTACTCCCAAAAAGGATATTTTTGAACCTTTTCTCCTTTCATGCCCTTAGACCGACTGGTGACTGTTCCTCTTCTGAGCCCAGGTGTCTCGTTCTGGTCACTGAAATGTTAGTGATGCATTTACTATTTTGTAGCCCATGTTGGGAAAACTGCATCCAGCTTTGGGCCCCTCCATCCAAGGAGGACACCGGGGGTGAAGCTGGTCTGGGGCTGGAGCTCTGGGAGTGGCTGAGGGAGGGGGCTCACTGAGCCTGGGGAGGGGATGGGCTCAGACACCTACCAGCCAACGGCCAGTGCCTGCACAGAGGTGAGGCAGGAGATGGAGTCAGGCCCATGGTGCTGGGCAGAGGGTGAGAAACAGAAACGAGAGCTGCTCAGGCTGGCCAGAGCCCTGACTGACCCAGCTTGAGCTCAGGGCTCACCCTGCGTTGTGCAGAGCCCTCCTGCAATCCCTTCCCACCTTATCCTATGATCCTGAAATCCCTATCTGGCAACTCATGATCATCCAAACATAGCGTGGAGGAATTCTCTAAAATATTCCAGCACAGGTTATCTATAACTGACAGTGCTGAAATCAACCACAGGTTAAATAAAACACTACACTAAGCAGAGGTTCATATAGGAAAAAATTGTCAACACAAATTCTTTAGAATGGGAACAATGAAGAAATTTTTTTTAGAATTAGAGCTACGTCTTGAATTCAAAAGAAGTGACTGCAAACACAGACATCAAATCTCTTGGTGATTGGAGAGAATAGGAAGTAATATCAATATCTAATAATCAAGTAAAATAGGTCAGCTGAAAAGTGCTTCCCTAATATTTGGCTGCAGAAATGTCAGTAAAGACAAGTAAAACAAATGAGAACACAGTCCTGGGTAAACTTGGGCAGAACCAGATTTTTTCTTTTAATCCCAGGTTTTCTATTGCTTTGAAGACCAAAGTTCAAGGCTTAGGAATCCTACTGATAAGTGCACTTAAAAGCTAAAAGCTCTTGTGGAGTGCACATATGGAGAAGGTCCCACTACAAGCTGTGTGACTTTGAGTTTTTGCCCCACCCAACTGTCTCTCCTCTGCCCAGCAGGCTTTCTGTGCAATGCTTTCCAAACCCAAAGCAGTTGGGATCCCATAATGATAGTACATCTACTAGAAAAAGGAACTCTTATTTGAAAATCACACTTTCAAATAATAACTGAACGTTTTCTTTGCATAAAACTTCTTTAGGATTAAATTTTAGACATTTTCTGTCACACCATACAAGTTTTCAAAGATCCATAAAAAGAACAAATATTAGCTCAGAAAATATCTAATGTTATTTTTCTTTCTCTCCTTCCAGAGATATTTTTCTGGCCATTTAAGACTTTCATTACCAGATAAATGATTCCTGTATAAAAAGACAGTTTGTGAAGGGGTGTAGGTTTTTTTTTTTGTATGGAAACCTCTCTATAAACAGAATTTTACATGCACTGCACTCTACTAGTTTATATACAATGCCAGCTGACATGAAGTTCCAGAAATGCTCTAGTAGATCATATGTTTTCTCAGCTATTAATGTTTGTAGCCTCAGGAAAAAGTCAGGCTTCTGTTACTTCTTTCTTATATTGGTATTTCTTTCCATTAAAAAAAAGTGATGAATTAAGCTTTCATGCAAAATGTCTGTGCAGACAGACAAATTCCGGTGTACTGTGTTTTAGAAACAGTAGTCAAGGCTTCATTGTAATATAATAGGAAACATTTGCTTTTAATATGATGGAACCATGACTATGGGAATTTACATTTGTTAAACTGAAGATGGAACTTGGGCTATAGACATAAAATAAAATGATTATTAGATTATATCGTTTGGCAAAGAAAGGAGGGGAGAGTAAGCAGTGAGTCTAAACATCATTTCCATCACTTTTATTCTACCATCATCTCCCCCAAATACTCCACAGACAACTATGATTTTGAATTCTACTTTGCTGTAATGGCTTGCTAAGAAATACTTTACAGCAAATGTTTCATGCTCACTCAATACACCTTTCAGCCATAGAGATTTACCAATCATATTGCTTTTTACAAAAGTTAGTCCTTTCTTCCCCTGCTCTGTTTCTCAAGATTCCTTTGATTTTTCTTTCCTCCCTGATCAAGGATAGGTTAAAAGTTAAGTCCTCTATCAGCATCTATCTATTCTAAGCTGCAAGCACAAAGAAAGAGTCTCAATTCACAGCAATTAAATTTACAGAATACCCAAGTAAGTCAAAGCTGTTGCTCTGAAGCAGCACTGGAAAGCACTGGCCCCGACTGAACAGGGGATATCAACATGTGCTGACAAATCTTAGATAGCTACAGTGGACTCGTCATCAGAAATGAGGATAAGCACATGGCCCCCTTATGTTTAAGTGATTTGGTGGTGCTGTATAAATATCTCTTATCGAAACAGGATTGCTAGCATTCTCTTCTATGTGGGAGAGTTCATTTTCATAATCAAATTATCAGATGTAAAACGAGAAAGAAAGACTCTGTGAGCTAAGCTGAACTGTATGAACTCAAAATAGGACTTAAAAATTAATTACATTTCATAAAGACCAGCAAATCTTGGGCCTTCTGTCTATTCAAACCTTTCATCTTTTTATTAGTCCCCACATCATAGCTCTGGGCTTTGAACTTCAGCTCCTCAGTTTTACCAGTGATCTTGCTACGAGCAATTGAGTTTTCAGCTAAAACATTGTTAATATTACCAATGCTGGGGTTTTTTCCTCTTTCCATTTCAAAATGTAGAAGTCTCTGTTCTGAAAAGCATTTGAAAATAACTCTTAAGTCTGTATTTTTTCTTTATCTCTTTTTCAGTTCTCAAATGGAATTATCTCAAAAAACAACAACACAAAATCTGTCTAAGCTGCTGATTTTGCTGAAGGGCAAGGAAAAAACCTATGCAGCCGTCTGATGGAAACATTCAAATGTGCTGATTTCTTTCACCTTATAAATTACAACTGGAAAAATATTTTCAAACTTGATGGACTACTGGAGAAAAACAGTTAACTGGTTTTGAAGTTTATATAGTTCAAGAGGACAGGGCCTACTGCCAGGTAAAGTTGAGAATATTTACCTACCTGTATGAAGTCTTCTTTCCAGAAGTGGTTCCTTGTATTCCCACCAAGGTTTACAATTGTTGCAGTGTGCTCAGCTCCTCTGAAACTGAGCACATATTTAAGTTTTCTTGCCTTCTTTTTTTAAAAAATCAGTTGTAAAACCTGCACGGCTGAAGACAGATTTGATTAGTAACAATGAAATAGACTATTTAGAATGGGTTAAGATAGCACAAAAGCCATATTCTAAATAAAAATACTTTCAATATTAACCCTTTGTGCTTGCAGTGAGAAATTAAGGTAACAGAATCAATGATAGCCACCTTCACAGAGGAAAAGGTTAATGTGATATTGAACTAACTTCCTTTTAACATACTTTGGTCAGTCAGCACAAAAAGTTTTTAAACTGTTCTTTTAGATAGATTTGTTTGCTTCCGTCTCATAGGATGGTGACCTCCTGGACAAGATTTATGTCCTCTGACTGCAAGCCAGATTCCTGTATCCTGTTTACTATTTAATATGCACTGTAAAATTAGCACAATTCAAATGCTTTGCCATTCAGTCAAGAGTCAAGCCCAAGCCCATATTCAGACAGAATTTAGGTGTTTTATCCAATGATTATTTAATGATCCTGAAACAGAACCAATGCAACTTTCTTCCATATGAACATCCCAGTCATCCTGGTTATCACACAGGAAAAAAGGAGAGGCTCTGTCCCGGAGCAAACTGGACAGCTAGTGATTGTTGCAATTTGGAGGGAAAGGTAGTTAAATCCATTCTGGCAGAGGAAGAAGTTAACACCTGGATCTTTTACATCCTGGGAGATGCTTTAATGCACATATTGTGAAAAGAAGGAAACCCTACCACCTCGTGTTCTAACTGGTAAATGACTACTGTGGCTTTCTGATCAAAAGGCTGCTGGTCCCCACAATCCAAGATCACAAATGGAAGGAATGACATTCCTGCAGGATGAACTGAGTTTTGAACTCACCTGCATACCACTCAGGCTCAGTAGCAACCTCCAAGGATTCCCTGCTCCACTCCTCATGGGCTGCACAGTGAGCCTGGGAGCACAAACCAAGGTTCCCACTGCCCAGGAATTTGAGTCTCAGAGCCAGCCACCGGAGTCTAACCATTTTTACTTAAAGCTTCTTCTCCTACATGTGAGTGCATGAAATTCAAGTTTCCAGTAAATCATAAGCAGGCTGTTTCCAATATCCACTACTCCCCTGGATGTGTAGTATGGGTAAGAGAAATAAGGACAAAATTCAGCTGAATAAAGTAAGAAAACCTCAGCAAAAAGTGCACAATTTTCCATAGGATCTCATGACATATCACAAAATTTCTGACACTTAGCAGGTTTAATTTACCTATTTATCTAAGCTTCTCTATCTTTCTTTCCTTCTTTCTTTTGATGGTTGTAGCACGTGAGTCTGTGAAGAAGTGAGCAATGCCCATTTCCTGTAATGCAGATTATCAGTGTCTCCATCTTGCAGACTCAGTTGCAGTTGAGCCAAGTACTTATGACAAACAGAATAAATGTTTTCTTAAATTGTCTTTTTGACTTCTTCTTCTTCTTTTTTTTTTTTTTTTTAATTTCCTTTTCTGGTTCTATTTTTATTTTCTATGTTCTGTTTTCAAGTTCATTTCTTTCCTGCTTTATGTGCATTTCTCACCTTCTCTCCAGCTTTACATTTCCCTCATTTCCCTTTTCCCCCTTCCTCTCACATTCACATCTACTTAGAGAAGCACTACAATATCAAAGTATTGTTAAACTACAGAATTAGAAGTACAGTCTGGCTCCAGCTAACCTTGGTCCTTGTAAAACCACTTTACTTCCTGAAAACCACAATTGGAGATGCAGAAAGCATTCAAGGACATCTCGGTAAGCCCTTCCTACGGTGTAAATGAGCAGAGGCTCAGTTCCCAGGAATGCAGCACCAGCCTCTGCCTGCAGAGACAGCTGCAGAAATGGTGGTTTGTGACAGGTTATGAAATAGAAGGAATACTGGAATATGGGATTCACGTTTTTTCTGCATAAATAGAGGAGAAACACATCCTCCTCCAGAGCTGGGTTGGGTTTTTTTGCATCAAACAATTTGTTAATTAAACCACATGAAACTGAGGCAAATTAAGCTCGTGCATATAATGCTGTAGCTGAACCTATGTTTCTGGTCAAGTTCCTGGAGCCAGCTGCACCCACAGAGCCTGGAGGGATAGACTTTCATGGGAACCTGGCTGTCCCCATGTCTGATTCACTCCTCCTGGCAAGTTCTTGGCTCACCCAACTTAGACAAAGTGAGATTTAATGTGTGGGCAGCATGAATTATCTGGGAGTTCTGGCTCAAGGAAGCTAAAAAGTAAAGTCAGTCAAACACCATTCTAGCAAAAATGGATCCCCATTGTACACATGGAGATTTGTGAGGGCTTGCAATTACCCTTCAGTCCTTAGCAAAATAATTTATTGGCCCACAGACAACAGACATCTTTGAAAGAAGGGTGTTTTTCTTTTAGTACTCCTTGTTTAGGTGGCAGAATATTCTTCGGAGTATGACTAAGACTGCATCTAAACTGCTGGGAAGCTGGGATGGAAATTTCACAAAATTACTTGCATGAGATTCCTGAGGTTTCCCAACTTCGTCCAGGAAAAGAACAAGACTGATTTTTCTCACATAAATGTAAGACTGACATTCAGTTAAACCAAGATATGCAATATCCACAAAAAGCCCAGAAATAAGAGATTAAAGAAAATGTGTTCAAATTTTAGAATAGTCTCTTTCCCAGCATTTTAGTTCTACATACGCTTTATCTACCCTGCACTAGAATTACCACCATATGAGGAAGAGCCCTCTTCTGCCTCGGCAGAAGTAATAAACAGAGCAAAACCTACTCTGGCACAGCTTTACAACTGCGTGCACATAGAGACATAATTTCCCCCTTTAATCTTAGAAACAAATAGTAGTAGTGTTGGTGGTGGTGACAAACACCCAAATTTAGGTCAGGGGATTAAATAGCTGCAAGGATGGCTGGCAGATCACACTGTAGTTACACTCCTCTAAAAAGGCACTGCTGTTGGTTGACATGAATTTTGATGTTACACAGATATGTGTGTAAAGCAGCTAACTCTAGAGTACCATGAAAAATAATTTCCTAAGCAATTTCTTTATGAGAAGAGAGTAGGAAGACAAAAAGTAACTATTTGCAGATTTATGCTCTCAACTCATGGATTTTGACCCGAAGTTTTGGGGGTTTTGGCATTTTTTTTTTGTTGAGCAAGTGAGTGATAATAGAAGACAACAGGAACAAAATGTGCTCTTAACCAACTTGCTGTTTCAAAACAATACTGGGAAGATGCTGACTTACCAACATGTATCACTTGTACAGCAAAACTGCTGAAAGCAACTCAGAGCACACATTCATGTACAGCACTGTGTCTGCTCCCTGGGTGCCTTAGCAAAAGGTCCTGGTTCCAGACTGCAGGCTTTCTCCAGGAGCAGTGGAACCTGGACGACCGCGATGCAGCTCGCAGCCCTGGATTTGTGCTGGTGCCCCATTGTTCTGCCCAGCTGGGCTCTTGGCTAATGCAGTTGCTGAGGTGGAAGCCACTGAAGAGGTGTAACACCAGTAACACAGGGAAGCACTTTTTGGAGTTCATGGGATGTGACTGAAATGGTCACACGACTGTAATCCAGAGTGGATGTACAAGAGAGAATTTTCAAACAGAAAAGGAGCAAAGAGGTGTTTTCTGTAATTAATACTGAACAACAAGTGAAAACTTCTCTTTTACTCAATGCTTATCCATTAAAACCAGAATATTCTGACCTTGTCCTATATCAAAGCTTCTTAAAAATTTTCATGGTGAGCAAATCTATATTTTCATAGGCTTTTGATGATATTGGTGATTTATGGATGGCTGAACATAAATGCCATTTGCAATAAGCTGGAAAGGGATATGGCTGCAAAGCACTGCAGAGCAATAGTAGGAGAAATATAGTCCATCATGACATCTTCCTTTGTAGGGGCAGAATTCTGTATCCTGTGTGATCTCTGACGGTCTCATTTATCTTTACAGTACAGGTCTTCCCACTTAAAAGAAAGCTAAGGCAACCTTAAATTCTTTCTGGGAATACAGATTTACTTGCATACGCTTTTCAATCAAGGATATTCTAAAGGAAGTCCTAAATGTGGTTATCAAATACACTGAAACTGTTCTGGGAAGTGGAAAATATTTTTCACCTTAGTTGGAAAATCCAGGTCAGGCTTTATAAATATCAAATACTTCCAGAGAGCCACCAACTGCTTTCCACTTCCTACAGGAAATTTTTGCTGTGTGACATGTTGAACAATGACCATTTAGATTAAGTTATTAATCAGTAGGCAATTAAAAATCACCGTTCCAGGTGCAGTAAAAGTCTCTGCTGAGTGTGCATCTATGGTTAAAAAAAGGTCAGCCAGCAGGGGTAACTGGTCACAGACACTTTCAACTGATGCAAGAGTGGGAGAGATGGCTCTGTCTTCATCCTGATGATCACCACCTCTGCCTGGGTTGCACTAGCCTAAATAAGTGCAAGATCCTATAGCAATTTCAATGCAAGACCTGATCCAGTCAAAAATGAACCCAGAAGAAAAGAAAAAAGGGAGGGGCAGATGAGAAATTAGTTTTCTGTAAGGAGCAGACCCTCTTTTTGGCTTACTATGGGTGATTGGGATTGGAAATTATGGCTATCAGACAGACCATGTCAGCTTAAGACAACAATATCCCAAAAATATTACAATGCAAGGAATGAGATGCAGAATAATCCAAGAAACATTATAGCTCCTTTGAGGTAAGAAAATGATGGAACTTCATTTATGATGGATTAGAAAGTACCACACTGATAAGTGCTTATGAAAGGTGACACTGCACTAGAAGTTTTAGAGACGGTGACACAAATTATTCAGAAACAAGAGGACAAAAAGGAGAAGTATTTTAAACCAATCAAAGGAAATACTCTTCACAAAGTGTCTTATTAAAATGTGCAACTCCTTTCCACAGGAAGTAATTGGGAGAGCGCTTCAAAAGGAGTCACGAAACGGCTGGACTTTTAGACTTAACGACTATGCCATGGGTTTGGAAGAATGACTGAGACTTATGCCTGCCTTTAGGCAATATATATCAGAGGGAAAAAAACCCCCCTTAATACTGTAGAAGCAGCTGGTCCTAAATCTGTCTTCAGAGATGTTTCTTACATCCTCTTGTGAAACTTTCATTGCTGCTTATTGCAAAACATCAGATTCTGTTTGAATATTTTTCATCTGATCTTGTATGGGAATTACATTGCTCCTTATAAAAAAACAATGGTATCTCGTGGAAGCCTCTGTCACACACAGTTACAGTAAAATTCAGGCAGGGGTGATCACAGGAGATCATCAAGTCCAGTGTTCCACTGAAAGCAAGGCAAACTTTACAGTTAGATTAGATTGATCATGGTCTTTTCCAGCTGAATTGCAAAAAACCCCAAGGGCAGAGGTTCTACAGGGGTTGAGGTCCTGTTTTGATTGCTGACACCACCCTCACTGTGTGTTTGTTGCTCACGTACAACTGGAACTTCCCTTACCACATGTTTTGGCCATATCCCCTTGTCTTTTTACTGTTCACCTCTGAGAAGGGACTGGCCCTGTGTTCTCTCTAATCTCTGATGACTTGGAGGGATATTGAAAGGCTTCCATCTGTCCAGAAATACACTTTTCCCTTCTAAGATGCATTTTTTTTACCTAGCATCAGTATTTAGACATATCTGCACCTAAAAACTTCAAATTGCAAAACAGATTAAATGGCATGGAAAAATAGGCCTGCTTTTGCCACAAAATTTCTCATACTTTGCTTTTTAAACCTGCCATCAGTGTATTTTTGAAGAAGTCATGATTTTAACCCAGTCTATTTGTGACCTCTTGATTGTTAGGAAAACAAATTATCAAGAATTAGATTGGCCAAGCATATTAAATGAAATTTAAGGTGCTTCTTTGTACAATTCATGTTTGGGCCATAATCTCAGGGTGACCTAGAAGGTGCACTGCACTACATTCCTCTAGACTGCAGACTTCTGTCTCTTTCCATCCTAAGGATGGCTCTTTTAAGACACTCAAAAAACATGCTTTCAAGATGTCTGTTCTTGACAGTTCAACTGCAGGAAAGATAACTGAAAAGAGGTATTCATCTTTTAAGTACAGGCAAGGATGTTAATCTGGTGGTTCAGAACTGACAGTTTTTCTTTTCAAGTGTCATAGACTTGAGCTCTGATTACACACTCTTCAGAGGCTCCAACAAAAGAAGCTCTTGTTTCATCTGTGCTTCATGCTATTGGTCTATTGTTTCACATATTCATTTTGATAAATCATCCAAAATGCTACCTTGAAATTAAGTTTCTGTCATTAACGGTGGAAACAATACCTATGTAAACAATCTTTTATAAAATTCTGTAAGTTTTTAAAAACGTTCTACCAATTTAGTAAGATTCCAAATACTTCTCTCTTACCTGTTTTATAGTCTTTACCATGTTTTATTATTACTCTTATTAAAATAAGTGAAGGACATGTAACAATGCATCAGCAATCCTTTAATACTCCCTGGTCCAGATTTCTACATACCAAAAACATTAGTCTCTCCTATAATCCAAGTAACCTACCTCAAAAATTTTCCCAGGGTTTTTGTGGAAAGAATTGGAAAGGCTTTCATTTTTTTTTGCAATGAACAAGAGCAGGTGTGGTGGCTGGTCTTGCTCCTGCTAGTCCTGAACATAACTGTCACAGCCATCCCCTGCTTTGTTGTATTTGAATATTAAATATCTAAGTGAGAGTTCTTCAAACTTGAAAGTAATTGATAACTCACCTGTACCGTGTTAAATACAGTAATTGGCAATATAAATCATATGCAGAATTACTCCTTAATAGGTCGTGAACATTCAGCTCTCCAGCTAGGTTGTGGGATCACTGCCAAATCCCTCTCTCCTGCTGTTGACAGCTTGTGGCAATGCTGTGCAGAGTTCTTCGCACTACATTCTCTCGTGCCCCAGACACTATCTAGAAATCTAGATAGCTCAGTGTTGAAAGATGGCTCAAACTTTCTCCCACTTTCTTCCATTTTGAAAAGAACACAAACCAAAACAGTGTAAGGTAGAAATTTCAAACGCTCCCAAACATACCACCATAAGATCTCAAACTCAGCAAAGCAGTACTTCTTCTCTTGAAAACAAGGATGTTGTGCGTGCTATGGATTAACATACTTTCAAGTGACAAAATGAACAGAAAAAAACCCCTTGCAAGTTACTAAATGCAGTGAAGAAAACTCTGACTCAGGAAACTTCTGAGCTTCAAAGCAGCTGGAGGTTGGGAGTGCATTTAGAGAGTATATTACCATGCTTGTTGCTTTTACAGTGTTTTTTCAGGCATTCAGTTTTACCTGCTGCTGGTTAAAAACCTTGGCTTGACATAGAGTGGTCATTCTTATGCTCTACATCATAATGAATGTCATTTCCCTTTCACTGAGTCTTGCTACAATTACCTTGTTACCTTCTTAATTTGGTCTCATTCAAAAATTATGCATATGCATCCATAAAAGACTGCAGAAATCTTGTGGGTGATTCAGCATTAATCTCACACAGAATTTATCTGCTCTTCCCTATTAAATCAAGCCCAAGGCTAAACAGGTGCCTTGATCATAACTCACATCTACTCACCTGTCTCTCATTTTTGCAGCAAGAGGACTTTGCTAATTAAAAAGCACAACAGCTTTTATAAAGTAGATTTTCATGTCTGAAGAAGTGAATATTGGAAGTTTATACCTTCTCATTTTATTGAATTAACAGTGAGCTAGACACAGGAAGGAAAACAGGAATAATCACACATACAGCCTACTGGTAAAGTGTGCTCTTCGACTGCTTGCTACCACAGACACTACTAAACAGAAAACAAGAGAGGGAAGAACTAAGTTCTGACAAAATGTTTATACATACAATAAAATAAATGGGATATTTCAGTGCATTTGTATTTTGAACACAGAATTTCAGCCTAAGAATTTACCTTTAGATGAGGAATACATTCTCTTGTATTCTATGAATTTCTTTATCTGCTTCTACAGATATACCACTTTTTTGGCTGCCAGACAAAGCAAGCAGAGCCTGATTCTGCCATATTCTTGCTTTTTACTTCCCCTTAGACAACGTGGGAAAAGTGACTTATGCCAACATTGTCACAGTCTCTCAAAAGAAGTGATCTTTAATCAATACAAACAAAATATTGCTATCTGCTCCATCCCTGCTCTGTTATCAGCACCAAGACCATTGTGATTATGAACTAGAACAAAAGCCTCAACAACAATGTGGCGCTGGATCTTAATTTTGTTTGTAAGAAGGAAATTTTCTTTCCTTTTTCCCAGAGGTTATCTACAAAACCTAAATTAGCTCACTAAAATATTTATTTCTGCATGGTTTTCAGATACGAGTGCCTGAATGATTATTCAAGAGTGAAGAATCATGCTGTCTTACCTCACTCAACTGTTTCAATGCTTGGATATAAATGAAGGGACAAAATATTCAATTTTAGTTGAACAGGAAATCAATAGAAACAACAGCAGATAGATTTTCAATGTAATTTTAAAAACTGAATGCAGTTGTGTTTTAACTCTATTTCATGTATTCCTGATATTGACACAAGCAAATGAAGGCACCATTTGTGGTAAATGTTGTCTGAGCCCATCAGTTGAAAGTCAAGTAAATATCACAGCCCTATGCTCTGAAGTTCTCTATTCAGCTGGATGTCAGCAGTGGTGCCAAAGGTGGTGCAAGTGCTGTTTTCTGCCCTGCACACCAAGTGCCTGGGAATGTAAAAAGCTAGTTTAATCTACCAGGTTTGACTAGCAAAGAAGCCCTGTGGCTCAACTGGTAGCAATGTCTCAAAGTTACATCACTGTTAAAACTGATAGTCTCCATCACTGGAAATCTCAATAAATCTGAAAGAACAACACGAAATGTAGCAGTTGGAAATATGTGGGAGTGTTCAAGGCATGACATCTGCGTTGGAACATGGTATGCCACCATTTCTTTCAGCTGCTGACAGCAGATGTCCCATATCTGCCTCTCACTCAAAATGAAAAGAAAAATATTTAAGAGAAAAAATCAGCAGCATTAGGACAGAACATTTTGGTTTTTACAATCATGCACAGCAAAGAGGATTAAAGTCAAATGATGTTACTTTCCTCATATACTCCTGTCTCTTTTAACATGTATGGATATAGTGTTTATTACTGCAATTAAAAAAAAAGAAAAAGAAAGTAATTGTTGTCCTCCTTCAAGTCACATAAGCACAGAGTCCCAGACCCCACTATCACATCTGTTTATAAAATATATATTCACTTTTTGAAAAAATAAATCTTCAGATTTAAATGTCCCAATTTCTTCACACTGCAAAAAGTAAAATGTGCCCTTGTAAGGGTAAATTTTTAACCTGACAAAAAACCTGTTTCCCTTGTTTTATTTGCAATGAACATAGCGGAACCACTGAGAGGAACCAAGGACCTCGTAAGCAAGGGGAACTTCCCACCCCTGTGTCTCACAGCCCCACATTTGGCCAATCCGTGTACTTCAGCAGCACCAGAAGGACCCCTCAGGTGAGAAGGGCAGAAGGACGGACAGGAGATTCCCTGCTTTCATACCCAGTGGGTACCCAGGTACTTGGAACAAAACACTAGTAAGGTGCCTGGTAGCTAACAGCAAAGCACATCACTCTTTTCACAAGCATTTCCATACTTCTGGTAACATAACTTGCACCACTTTGGTGGCAGGACACATAGCATGTGGATCCCAAAAGATTGTGAGGTTTAAAGACTGTTGAGCTGCACAACAGATAATGGAACAAGAGAAGGAGTTTCCCTGATATAACCACTTCTCTCACTTATTTCTTATATTTGAAGTAGCCTTCAAACTGAGTGTAGTGTCAAAAACTCTGTCAGGTCTTGATTGGTAAGCTAAATGGTCTAGGTAAAATTCACACTGATTAGTTTGACAAAGTTTCTTTGCCTCATATTAAAAGGTATGTGTAGTGCTGGAGGGGATTTAGAAAAAAAATGACAAGGATTATTTACTGCTGTAGAAAAGGCTTGTTAAATGTAGGCTTCCAACAGTCCTATGTCTTTAGTTTATCAAAGAAATAAGAGATTACTTGATTACAGCATGAAATTATCATTTGGGGATAATGGTGCAAAAGGACAGAAAAATTGGATTAGGAAGTAGGCCATGTATATATGACAGGAAGGGCACCACTAATTACCAGGGACAATTGAATAATCTCTGTTTGTGAGGAATTTCCAGATCAGATCCCTCACAGGGGGACATGCTCCGGTTAAAGAAGTCGCATGGTCCAGCACAGCAGCAAGTCCATGAAGCTGAATGTCCTGCCCCATTCAGGGACACCAGATCATCATTTGGCCTTAAATACCCTGATCAGGCCCCGCTAGTCCCTGAAAACAGTGGGAGCCTGCCCTTTCAAATACAAGGCCACCACCGCTATCTCCAGCAGATAACAGCATCTCTCTCATAGGATATATTAACTGTCCCCTCCAGTATACCTAAAAAATTATTTGAAAGCATTCTTGGAGACATTTAAAATGTGTATGTTTTCCTGTTTGAGCATTACATTTTAAGCAAGAATACATCCTGAACAGACTTCAGGGAGTGAGATTTTGCAATCACCTGTTAAAATCCAGACTTATATTAGCATTGCCCAGTGGTATTTTTGGGTTTAACTCCTGAAGACAAAAAGGCAAAGCTATGCTTGAGCACAGATCAGACAGGGGAAAATGCAAATCTGTAACTTGTGAAGTGACTTTATAGAGAAAACCCGAGAGGATCTGTCCCAGCTCTTTGCTTTACAGACCACTTTCTTGATCATAAAAGCAGTCCCTGTGGCAGGGACTCTTGTCTAGACCTCCAGGCAGCTCTGAAAACACTTGCTGGCCTGGAGCTGCTGTTCATTACTTTTTGCCAGGGCAGAGGCTCTGCAAGTTGCTTGATGAGAAACTCTGTAAGGAGAAGCAATATTCCTTCTGTAATTTTGAATAAAAAGAGAAGTTATTTGACTGTGAACTTTCAACCTCCATAGGACAAGCTTGTACTGATAACATTAAGTTCCTTGGAAAATACCGAGAATCAGACAGTAGAGCAGGAAATCCCCTGGCAAGACCCTTCTTGGTGATTTCACTGCTAGGAAGCTCACTGCCCACACAAGAGCAAACTCTCCTAAAATGAGAACCAGAAGTTCTATCTATTCACTTAATGTTTCTGGGGGAAAAGCTGGCCCTGTTGAAATCACGGGGCAACTCCTATTGACTTAAGTCACTTAATACCTTAATGGAGGCCCTGAGAGAGCAGACAAGACATGTGGGCATTAACATCTGTATCTGTATCAGAAATACTGATGAAACCAACAGCTGAAAGAGTACTGGAAACTCGTGGAGGAATTTCCAGCAAAGACTACTCAAGCGCCAAAACACTGTTGCAAGATGGCTCCTATTTCTCTCCCACCCATCTTTCATATTTTCAGTCCACAGGAGAGGGAGAAAAAGCACAGGAACTTTTGTGCCCCTTTTGCAAGTGGGCCTGGCCCAAGGCAGCTCAGAGGAGGAGTAAGAAGGCAAGGCATACCTTGGGGGGTCTCACCAGTAACCCAGCGGCCCCGGGATGTGTCCAGCAGTGACAGACACTATTTCAGGACATCATACACTGGCCACTTTCTCTGGTACATATCCTGAGGATTGCTCAGCATCAGTGGCCATGGAATTAGGGATGTTATACAGTACATTACTGCCTACTCCCTTTGTTTATGGACTTTTAGCTCATTATTTTTTCCATTCTGCTTTTGAGCCAGTTGATCCTGTTGTTCCCCCTGACCCTTCTGCAGCAGCTTTCAGTAGATTAACATTCACCCTGTCAAAAAGTACTATTCTACTATTTTTGTTAAACCACTTTCTCCTTAGTTTGCATGCCTTGTAGTTCTGGAATTGCATGATTTAGCAAACAGTTCTGCATCTGTTGTTTGCTACCAACTGCCTTCACAATTTGGAAAACATCAGTCAGAACCCTTCCTCCTTCAGCATTCTCTCTCCAAACTGGAAAGTCCCAGGCATTTTCATTTGTCCTGTTTTCCAGTCCTCCTTCTCTGTATCTTTCCTAGCTATCCTTCCTGCAATACAGACACCAGAACCTCACTGAGTAGGCAAAATGTGTGTGCACCAAAGTTTTGCACAGTGGAAAAAATCATGCTTTCTGGTTTATTCACAAGACAGCACTGAGACAGGCCTGACATTATTCTGAATAAATATGCCTGGCACCACCTCCAAGAAATTTATGTCATGGGCCTGTCAAAGCTCTCCTCCTCCTCTGTCTTCAATCTTTTCTTCACCCTCCTACTGCATGCTCACATTCCTCCAAGCCAAGTCCACACTGCTCTCCCATTTTTCTGCTACACTCCCACTTTCCAAGCCTCCCTTTCCAATCTAGATAGACATCCTGCATGAACTGATTTACTGTGCACAAAACACTGCTGAACACACTATGAAAAAGACATGGAAGATGTGCCCCACTGCCTCATCCCAGAGCTAGGCTCATCCCAGAGCTAGTACCTGCATTTGCATTGCTGTTGGGAGCAGCTGTTACCATGTATATAATGTAAAGACATATTCTTTTCACGTATCTCTGCCTGAGCTTCCGAGAGCAAATTTGGAGGGGCCAGGCCCTCCTTCCTGTGCCTAGCAAGCCACAGTGGATCAGGATGCATTTCAACATCTCAGCCACAGTGCCTGCACCTCCCACAACTTTGCCTTCAGTGCTGAAAATCAGTACCCAGATGAGTTAAAGCCCTACTGCTAGTCAGCAGAAGGGAGGTAAGGAGGAATACTATCAAATTCCACCTCTCCTTCCCTCCATCTTTGCCTCTGCACAGGAAATCCACTATTTTCACAGCCATTTTGCCAACACTGGAAAGTGTGTGGTGAAAGAGGCACTAACCAGGGTGAAGCACGCAGAAAACGATTCTCTGTTAAAAGGAAAATTGTCAAGCAAGTGGTTTAGATTTCCACAGTGAGCAGCTTGGGAAGGGCATTTCTTCAGGAAACAACTCGCCCATCATTACCAAGGTGCACAGATTTTGCCTGTGCCCCCTGCCTACACCTTGAGGCTGCTGCTGGCCTTGCTTGTGCCTTTCCCACAACACCCACATCTGCTGCTGCTGAGGACAATTTCCTTCCGTAGTAATGTGTATTCTGGCATAATCTTAAACAAGCATCACTAGGGGGATTTAGTCAAAGAAATCTACTGGTAGTTTTATTTTGCAGTGGAAATTTTTAAAGCATATTTACAACCAGCTTATATTTTACAAGAAGGGTCTGATTTGGCTCATCACAAAATAATGGAATTCTGGCATTTATCTGAGAATGATCGAAGCCTACAAGAATACCTTAGCAGTCCTAGAATTTACTAGATTATAACCCCAGACATTTTTTGAATAATATTTAAAATAAAATGTTTCACAAATGAGCCTCAAAGTCTTACATTAGTTTCAATTTGTTAGAAATGCATAGGCCAGTGATTGTGTAACTTCATTGAAGATACAAAGTTTATGGCAATATAAGTGAAAAGAGAATGTTTTCCAAACATTACCACAACTAGACAAATGATATAAAAAAAACATTCATGCCGCAGAATAATACAAAATAAAAATCACCTGATCAGCTCAAGCAATATTGATTTATATCTTTGAATTAACAAAATTTCTCTGTACAGTTGCAATAAGACTTCAGTTTTACAAACTGATATTTAGTTGAACATATTTATAACACAAATTATACACTATGTACAAACCTAGTTCTCCACAGAACTCTTTGTTCAGAATGCTTCAACACAGAAGTGATTTACCAATTTCTAGGTCAGGATTCTAGCTCTTCCTTTAATTTAAATACCAAAACACTTATCAAAACATGAAAATAAGCCCATTTGCTATCACATGGTGCTGTTCTTAAGTCACTTGTTTGTTACCATATGTTACGGAAGAGTAGAACCAGTCACAGCAATAAATAAATGTGCTTATTATCAACTAAAGACTTATATTCACATGATCACACTTTCAACCTGAGTGCTTTTACAAGACTGTAGGATCCATTGATCTTTGCTTGTCTTGACACGTAGATCAAAATTGCAACTGCAGGTACCGCTACTGCTGCTACGGACGAGAATGCAATAATCAATGGTATCATCTGATCTGGTTCTTCCAATCTTGCTGAAAATGGAGACAAAAGGAGAAAAAAAAGTGTAAATATTGTTTGAAACGTACATGTGCATCACTGTAAAAGCAGTGTTATTAATGACCTTCATCTGGACTGTTTTCATGCACAAAGCATATTTTTTGTGTTTTCCTTACATTTTTTTCTTTAGTAGCTTCATATTACATACTTTATTTCCTAGCCACTATCTTGGTCTTGAATTTACTATGCAAGTTCAAACCTATCTAATATCATCTACAATGAAGAATACCATGAAATTCATGAAGAATACAAGAGGAATACCACATATTATACCAAGGAAACATTTGGGTACGTTTCAACCAACTGGAATTCATCCTTCAAGGGGAAGACCATGTTTTAAAAGCCCAATCTTTAGATATTTTTGCAAAACAGATCTTTCTCTGGATTAGTCTAACTGTCCACACATGTGGATAGAAATGCAGCCGGGATCCACCTTTCTGTGGCCCTATCCTTAAAGCTACCACACCAACTCAGATAAGAGAGACAATGACAGCCACACTGAATGGAGGTTAAATACAGCTTATTCTGACCAGGTTGTTTGGTTTGATTTTGGATGAGGGGTTTTTTTTTAGGTTAACTGCAGTACTGTCATGCAAGGATCAGCTATGAACTAGTTGTTCTCATCTTGACACAAATTTAACTAGAAAAAACAAACAAAATAGGTTTAAGGCAGTAGACCCACCCACCTACAACAGCTATCTCAATCTCTGCAATGTTGTTCCAACCTTACTGAAAATATGAAGGACATATATGCTGGTGTAATTTTTGGTGACACTGCAGAGTATAAAGTTTCCATCCACTGATGGCAGAAGAATTTCTCCTGATGGGCTTTTTTTCAGGACCATCTCTGAGGTTGTATGTGCTACATGTAATAGTGATATTTTCCAACTTCTTTAACATTTTCTGATGGATATACTAGCACAGTAATATTTTGGAGAGGAACAGAAAAGAAACGCAAACTAGGATTTAGCAACAAACAGAAGCAAAACTCATGAGGCATCAGCAGCTTTTACACACAAAATACAAATCCAGTTAATGGGCCCACTGTAGTAGTTGAGCACGTAGCTTTAGACACTGCTCTGTCACCAACTAACCTTCACACACTGAAGCCAACAGCAGCTGGCAAAAAGAACATTTTAGCAATTGATAGAGTATGCTGGTTCCGCATTTTTATATCCTGCTTTCAAAAGATGAAGTGGAAATATGAAAAATTTTGAAGCAGCAATTATTTTATGCCTCAACTATTTTGGACAGAGGTTTTCATTAGCATCAAGACCATATCACCTATGACAAGAACCTGTGCGACTCATGTCAGTTTTTTTAAAGACAATTCATTCTTAATGAAACTGAAGATGTCACTCTGTGTAGAAGAAATCCCAATATGAACTCTGCACAGCAGTTATATTAACTAACCTTTGACGTAAGTACTATGTGCTGAGACTGCTCCCCCAGTTCATTAAAGGTATACACGTGTATTTTCCTGCATCCCTTAGCCAAGCCCTGTCTATGTATATTTGCCATCTACTCTTTCAAGGGTTATGAACCCATCACCAGCTTTCTTTTACAGAGTACTCCTAAGAGATGTAGCATCTGCAGATATGCAAGGAATGGTTACACTTTGTCCTTGTTTCGCTTTGCTTGAAGGGGAAATCAAAAATGTATTTTTTGGTGCAGCTATAAAAATAGTAAAGAACAGGGAAGAGAGCTGAATTGGTGGCAGAAGTGATCCCTAAGCAATACACTGTTGCTATGCAATAGGCAGAAGCAGCAGAGCTAAAGCAGAGAAGTCTGATTACTATTGAAAATGAAACTTCATTATAATTGCATCTAAGTTCAGGAATCAGCATTTCTTGTAGCTTAAATGCAGCTTGCAAGAGCAGGAAAAGGAGTTGTAACTTAGGAAAGAAGCAAGGAGCTGTAATACAGTGCTTCCACAGAACAGCTTCAGCATGCGCTTTCTCCTTGAAGCTTTCCTATGCAGATATCCACTGAGGCCTGTTTGGAAGGAAATAACAGGCACTGCACACCTTCTTTACCTCACACATACAATTGTCAGTTGGAAGGAGTGATAGAAGGCCTGCTGACTTAAGAACTTTTCATAAGCTATCTGTACTAAGGCAGACTTCATGCTTCATTGTTTAAAGCTTCCTAAATGACTTGGGGACATGAGGGCCACCTTTTAACTCCACTGACATCAAAGACAAAATTACCTCATTCGTCACAAAGAAGATCTGGACCTAAAATATATAAACCAAAAAACTTGTTTTCTGTCCTGTTCTACAAACCTTGAACATATAATTTCACAGCTTTTTCTTCCTTGCCAAATTGATTATAAGCTTCACATTCATAAAGCCCCAGATCATGACTTCTCAAGTTCTGTATAGTTAAAGTTGCATTTTTAAAAATTTTCTCAGACTCCCCAGTGGCCTTCTTTTTCTTCCAGGAGATCACAGGAGCTGGATTACCAGAACTAGTACATTTCATTGTCACAGTTTCTCCTTCTTTAAGAGCAGCAGTAGGGATAACAGTGATCATTGTGTTCTTTGGCCCATCTGAAAGGAAGAGTCCTATAGTTAATCATCACTGGATTTTTTAGAGATGGATCCAACGTCCTGTTGGATGCTGGATTGTCACCCTCCCAAAGCTAATGTCTTTTTAATTCTCAAAATGAAAGTAAAGCACACGGTATCAGAGTTTCGATACAAACCCTCCATAGCCTAAACATACTGACCAAGTACTTCTAACCATGGAGATCAGCTTCTCACTCATTCAGATCTGGACTCAAGATTGCCATCACATTCAAGATTTCATAACTTTGTTTTGTTCGTTAGCACTGCTCCTTTCTTAGGGAAGAGCAGAGGACTATGACGATTTTTTGTTCTCACAGAGTTTTGTTTAATTTGATGGTTAAATTTATCACTGAAGAACTAACTAATTATTTTTAAATGACTAGGAAAACTTTAGACATACTTACATTTCACATTAAGTGTGATTTCACGTTTACTGTTCCCAAGCTCATTTTCTGCTACACATTCATAGACTCCTCCATTTTGGAACATCACAGATGGAAGAAGAATACTCCTGGCACTGTAAGGCCCCACGTCTGCACTTTCAGATTTTCTCCTTAAAATAATCTTGGGAGGAGGGTTACTTTCAGCAGAACATTGTATGGAAACATTTTCTCCTTCTTGAACTGTTGTAGAAGGCTCAATGGAGAATTTTGTAATGACTGGAGCACCTGCATGACAAAAGAAAAGGCTGTTACACTAATGTAAAGGTACTAAAGATGAAGAAGGTTTTAAGAAAGCAGGAATTCCTTGCTCTAGGATGTGATTATTTTGGTTTTGATCCCAGACTCAATCTAAGCCTTTTGGCTCTGTCAAAACAGTAGCAATCAATCATAAAATATTAAAACCACAATAATATCATTATGTCCAAAACAGTTTTACCATTAAATGCCTATTATATTTGTTACTAATGACTAAAAATACTAGTTCAAAAAAGGAGACTGTGATGGCCCTATGAAACTGGTACACACATTATATTTCAAGGAAATAACAATGTGTCCCTGCACCATTTTCTCAGATTCTTTTATGACTTCTAGTGTTGCATTGTGGGAAATGTATAGAAGTGTGCACGTATGGCAGCAGTACAGAGAGAATTAGCTGAAAATTAATATAGAAAGAAAAAGCACAGCCCATGAGGAGCAGCCTTAAATTGAAGCTGAATCCTGAATATGTAACAAGGAAGGCCCCATATTTTCGTAATTTTCGGTGTTTCAGCATCCTCCAACCTAACAGAGATCTGCCAGTTAGGTACTGGATAATACAAATGAAACTCAAGCTGAGTTGTACCTTGTATAATAATGTCCACAGTTGTGTTCTCTGTTTTATTAGTTACCAGATTAATTACTTCACAGGTGTAAAGTCCTGAATCATTGAAATGGACATGGGGAATAGAAAGAACATTGTTTTTTATCAGATGCTGAATGCTTTCTTTAGCCAAATTTTTCCTCCAAACTATTTGTGCTGGCGGGTTACTCTGAGTCACACAAGTGAGGTTCAGAGAGTCTCCTTCCATTGGTGAGTTGCCTGGAGATGCAGTAATGGTAGTATTTTGTGGACCAACTGTAAGAGAACAAAAGGAAGACAAGACCAGTAAGTAAATTAAGAATGACATGCACATCTCTAACACTAGCTTTTCTAGAAGTACATTTCACAAAATACCAAGGAAAAAAATTAATAATGTGTATCCCAGTAGCCCAGTGGAAGAATTTTTCTAGACTTAGTAAGCTGTTTTGCTTGCAGCTTTGAAAGCTAAACTAGCCAAAGCCCTTGTACAAAAATACTTACAATTTACATTAAGTTTCTGAGAAGATGTTCTTTCTTTGGGTTGAAAATCCATATCAGCAATTGGTAACCTGGCCACACAGGTAATCTCTTTCGCAGTATCTTCAGCCATGGGATGAAATGTATGTGTCACTATTTTGGTCTCTGTATTTGTACTGTCATCTTCAGAAAAATATTTTTCATGAAGAACATGTTCATCATTCTTTAGGAGAACTTCCAGGTGATCAGAAGGATACACATCAGGAATTTTACAGATGACAGTGGCTGGTTGTCCAGCAACTAAGGATGGGCTAATCTCAATGACAGGATCACTTGGGAAAGCTAAAAGAATAAAATCAATTTCTTTAGACTAGCAGAGATGAATAGTAGGGTCAACATAAGAGCAAGATCCAGACACCAAATATCGTGAGTTTAGAGGTGCTCAGAATATGACATTCTATCAAATTTATTACAAGACATATCTTGATCTAAAGAACTACAGGTCCTTTATAAGCAGTTAATATACTAACAGGAATTTTATTTGTACAATTGCTGAAACACGATCACAAAAGATCTAGTAAGATTCACCTTGGCACCTAGGCAGTGATACAGCTGCCTTAATATAGGCATTCCTAAATACAGAGCAATCCATACACTAATGCTATCCTGTTTTCTGTGCTGGTAGGTTTAGACATCTGAATTACTCCCCTGCAAACACAAAGGCTTTGATTTTTTCTCCCTTCAGCTCTGTGAATGCATTCAGGCAGTGTATGTTTTGGCTTTCAAGAATTAGCAAAAATAAGAATAAATAATACTAGTACGTATAATCTTCAATGCAGAAAGCTAAGCAGAAAAGGGGTAAGAAACTATCCTGAACAGACATATAAAGGAATCTTAGAAGGAAGTATATGTTGAGCTATAACAGACTCATTATCTTAGAATTAAAAGTTAACTGGTAACCACGATATCTAAAACAACTATTGAGTTTTCTATCAACATGTACTATTGAAAGAGAATTTTACATTTTTACTTACAGTAAAGTTCAACTTTGACACTCTTCTCTTTTTTCTCTTTCTCATCACATATGACAGTACAAAGATAAGAATGAGAATTCACAATGCTAACTGAATTCATAGTCAATGTAGAATATGTTCTGTGGTTGTTGATGTTTCCTCCAAGAGGGCTGTCCATTTGTGTTCTCCAGGAAAAACTTGGTGATGCACAGCCAGTAGTATTGCATGTGAGTATGAGCGGATCTCCAATCTGCGCAACAATTCTCTCAGCAGGTATAATCTCCATTTCAAAAGCTTTAACTGCAAAAGGGAAAACACACATCAATTCAGCAGCTTTCTCAACTTTTATCTTCTTATTTCTTCTCATGTTCTACTGTGACATGAGGTCTTTATGTTTCAATTCTTTACTTTATAGTTGTGTGGAAGTTAAACTAATAAAGCTCATAGAGTGGTTTACATATTCAAAAAATCCCATAAACATTGCTATTTTTGTCAAAGACAATACAGACTCAGATGACTAACAGACAGTTTTCATGTATAAAGTGGCATAAACCCAATGCTGTCAGTGAAAATAAATGCATTGGCACAATATAGCTTTTTTTGGTCAGGTGGATCTGGTTCTAAAACTTTGTACCATTTGAGGGCAGAGGTAGCAGGCAGATAGCAAAGACAACAGCAGAAACACTTTCAACAGGACATTTAGTACCAAACTTGACTAATACTGTCAGGAATGACAGTAAAAAATCAAGCATGCAGTGATATACTGCAGCTGTCACCTAGACTGTCTTTTAGCAAACTCAATAGGAAAATGACTGAGTCATTGCAGAGCACAGAAAAGCTCAAAGTAAATGTCAGAAAAAGCTTCCTGACATTTTGACAGAACTACTTAATTGACAGTTGTATTCAGTGAAACTGGAAAAAAGAGAAATAAAGATTAAACAGTAAATTTTAGGTCAGTTTACACTTAACAAAGTTAAAACAAATGAAACAAGACACCAACCCCCACCTTCCCCAACTTACCAGTCCTTAACACACACAAAATTACTAGAACAGCCTGGCTTGTTCTTCCCATCTCTTTAAACGTTTGTAATTGCTGTTACTATGTAAAGAAAGTAAATTCAAAAGTTTTGCTTTCTATTTTCTGTGAAGAAGCACAGTGAGATCTTGCTGCTCTGCAACAGTTTATTACAAGAGCTTCAGCGTGCTCTTTATAAAGGCTCTCCTTCAGGCAGAGTGGGAAATCCCTGGACGGGGAAATCCAGAGCAGGAAGAGACCCAAATCGGGCGGCGCCCGTTGGCTCAGCGCCCTCTGCCGCTACAGTGAAAGCCCAGGAAAATAAATAGTACCACTTGCAAATACAGTGCCTACTACATTTCAAAAAATCAGTTTCAGATCTGATACTGCAAACAACCGATAAAATGAAAGAATGTACGTAAGTCCAAGTAATTGAATGCAACTATATCTCAGATGAAAATGTTATTTAAATTTGCTTTTAATGAAAATATTTTTCTGGGACTGAGTCTTCAGAACACTTTTAACAATGCTCAGGTCTGTAAATAACATTACATTACTCAGTATTTCCTTTGAAAACTGTGCTACCAGTTTAAGAGGTGATGCTACTCATGCTCCTAAGTATTTTTGGTCTCTAAAAATGAAGGAATACATCAGATAACAGAAGTGTGGAGATCTGACTTGATCAGCTTGAATCAGGCTCATACTTTCAAATTAACTGAATGAACTAATATTCTCAATTCCACTTTTCAGTGGATATACAAATCCAATCTGGAATATTTCTGAGGACAAATCTTACTGGCTAATATGGCAGCAATGTTATGAAAAAAAGTAAAATAACATTTTCCGTGTTTAATTTTCAATTGGAAAATGCTATGAATACAAAGAATGGATAAAAGTTTCTAAATCTCAGTTGCTCATGTATTCAACTACTTGAGTAATTTAGGCACTACAGAGGGATCTGGACAGGCTGGATCAATTTGCTGAGGCCAATTGGATGAGGTTCAATATGGTGAAGTGCCAGGTCCTGCACCTGGCTCACAACAACCCCATGCAGCGCTACATTGCAGTAGGCTTGAGAAAGAGTGGCTGGAAAGGTGCCCAGGACAAAAGGACCTGGGGGTGCTGGTTGACAGCTGCTGAACACGAGCCAGCGTGTGCCCAGGTGGCCAAGAAGGCCAAGGGTGGCCTGGCCTGGATCAGGAACAGTGCAGCCAGCAGGACCAGGACAGGGATTGCTCTCCTGTACTCAGCACTGGTGAGGCACCACCTCGAGTGCTGTGTCCAGCTGCAGGCCCATCACCTCAAGAAAATATTGAAATGCTGGAGAGTGTCCACAGAAGGACAATGGAAGGGGAACCTTATCACTTCCTACACTCCAGGGGGAGGGGCTGGAGCACAGGTCTGATGAGGAGTGGCTGAGTGAGCTTTCCTCCAGGTTTAGCCTGGAGAAAAGGAGGCTCAGGGTTGACCTTATCAATCTCTACAACTGCCTGAAAGGAGGCTGTGGTGAGGTGGGGGTTGGTCTCTTCTCCCAGGTAACGAGTGACAGGACAGGATGAAAGGGCCTCAAATAACACCAGGGAAGGTTTAGATTATATATTAAGAAAAATTTCTTCACTGAAGGAGTGGTCTGGAATTGCAACAGGCTGCCCAGGAAAGTGGTAGAATCACCATCCCTGGAAGTGTTCAAAAATGTGTGGCTGTGGCACGTGGGGAGATGGTCTAGTGGTGAACATGGCAGTGCAGGTTTAACGGTTTGATTTGATCTTAGAGGGCTTTTCCGGCCTAAAGAATTCTATCATTCTATATTGGTCAATTAAAAATCACTAAATAAAAGCAGCAAGAAATTCAAAACAAAACATATATGTTTTAAAAATGTCTCTGGCAAATCATTTGGTATGTAATAGTTTGGTCATTTGATGTCTGTATTTCATAAACAACACAGATTCAAATATCTAGTAAGTGAGTAATAACTTGGAAAAATGAAGGCTGAAGTAACAATGCTGTCAATGTTAAAGAAATATATTTGCTGAAAAGTTGGCTCTACATCAATATATGTTTTAAGTCAATCAGTTTCTATGGTTAATACCTCATGCTAGCTCCAAAATCCCAAGCTCAGGTGAGAGCTGTATCAGAGGATGTAAGGGTCCAGCTGATACAGACAGCATGTCTTCTTCAGGAACTATTTTTTATCACTTTTTACCTGACTGCAGCTGCTGCCACACCTTTGCATCCTCATCAAAGGATAGCTGGACAGTACAAGCTGCTACAGAAACACACTGGGTAAAATAAGAAGCATCAATGACTTTTTTCATGCACTCATCATAAACTCATAAATATAAATAAAGATAATGAAAAGATAAATTTGTGATCTCAGGCAGAAACCTATAATAATAACAATAGTAATAGTAGTAGTAGTAGTAGTAATAATAATAATAATAATAAATGAAAAAACACCCCAAGACAATCCAAGAATTACCCAGAAGGCATTAAAAAAGGGAAATCTGAAGCATCTAGAAATGCCTAACCAAAAGTCCCTAAAAGTAAAATTCAATAAAATTGCTACAGTGGATTCTACCATAATATTTTATTTTTATTATCACCATTATAATTTTTTTATTAGAGGAGGAGGAAAAGGAGGAGAAGGCGGACGAGAAGGTGGAGAAGGAGGAGGGGGAGGAAGAATAAAACACTCCTAAGTGTCACAAAATGCAAGCAGAGTACTGTTCTGGAAGTACTGCTATCAAATCAAAAAATCCAAAAGCTATCCAGGATAGGAAACAATGCATCTACACAATGTGATTGTACTTCAGAGAAAATGGTTCTGTTGAAGGAAAGTGTACTCTCTCACTTAAATTGCAAACAATTACTTTTAAATCACAGAGAAAAGCAAGAAATGAAACTCCTCTGCTTGGACTGCTTAAATAATCATCAGAAACTAAGCTGAAAGAGAAAGAGTAATATTTCCTTGTTTCTGGGAAATCAGTCTCTAGACAGAAAAAAATTTAAACATAGGAGGCCATATCTTCATGCTGGAAAAGTTTTAATCAAGTCCTTCATCAGATAACATAAAATAGGAAAGAACTCTGATCCTGCTCTGAGTAAATTAAACTGGACAGCTGCCATTAACTTTACTGGAGCTGGATCCTTACCAGAGGGACTACTATGTTGAGTGATCAGACAAATTCAACTCAGACAGTTTAGGTAAGAGCAGAGTTAGCCAGCAAATATTACTAAAGGAAGTACAAATCTACTAAAAATTTTAGAAGTTTTTTAAAACTTCCGCTTTACACAACTTCAAATGTGAGCCTTCCATGTCTTTTAAAAGGAATATGTACTTTATTGTTGCTCCTACTACCCTCAACATCAACCTCAAAATAGGAAAATGGGCACCAAGTTGGGTTATTTTCAGAACTGTCTGTTCTGCCTGTAAACAAAGAGAGATCAGCTGACAAGTTTTAGCACTTGACCTTGAGAGTTCAGATAATCTAGTTTTTTATTCAAACAGCACGGAGGAGGACTCTGGGGGTAAAAAATAGGGGATGCATCTACATCCACAGTGAGATAGGTATTATAGGATCAACTGGAAGAAATCTTGACACATGCAGAGTGTAATGAAAACTGGAATGAAACAAGTATTACGAGAATATTACTAAAGGCAAAAAAGAGTTAAAGAATTAAGAACTGGTATGTAACTACATGTTTTGCAATAGATCTAGTAATCAAAAGAGACTTCAAAGGCTTTGATGGACAAACAAAGATAAAACAATTGTGTGTTGCAAAAGGGAATTTGGAAATACTAAACACAATTTTTGGCCTGGCATAAGAAAACACAAGTGTCCTTCAGGAAACTAAAATTTACATCAGACTTTTCTGGAATTTAAGAAAAGAAACCATTCAGAACTGCGGTAAGCATTTGCTTTAACTCATACTTCTGCAAGCCTGTTAAACACTTATATGATGCATTTATTGGTTTCCTCTAAGCAAAAGAGATAACAAGTTCTTGAAATCTTGATGCATTATTTGAACAAAATGCACGTTATCCAACATGTTAGTTATCCAACATTTATACACCTCTTCTTGCATTTTTAATGCACTGCACTGTCTCATGGAGGCTATTAAGGGAAAGCTTAAAGGCTAACCTTTTCCAGAATCTGGACTCTTAAAGCCTTCACTACTGGTTTTGTGATTTATGGCCAAGGACCTATGGTGAAGAGAGATGATCCTTTTGGAAGAGGAAATTTAAGAAAAAAGAAGGTAGAAGGAAACTCATCTAATCTGATATTCTGTTTCCTGTGTCAGCAATAAAATTCTTCATGGCACTTCATTCTTGTATCTGCATCTACAGCCACAATTTGGGACTTCTTCTAAAAATACTCAGTGCTGGAATCATAACTTCTGTACAGGACCCCAACACAGAAACATACGCAACGTGTTTATTACTAAAGATCTCCGTGTCCCATCAGCTTGAGAGGTCAGAATCCATCTGTGGAAGGCTTGACATTCCAGTGAGAGGATGCAACAAAGTCTGACTCGACAGTTCTTCAGCCTCATATCTAAGAGGTGTTACAGCAAGTCCATACGTACGTCCCCCATTCCAACTGCAGTCCTCACACATCTCAGGAAAGATATTCTTGGGATGTGCACTGGAGGTCTGAGTGAAGATAGCCTCTTACAGAGTTTCTGATGCTTTTACAGAAGCAGCTGGGATGAAGAGCTTCCACCCCATGCAAAGAGTGTCTGATACCTCTGCAGATTAATCATGCCTAAAGAAAAAGAGCCAGAGGACTGTGCTGTAACTCAAATGAGAACTAATCTTGGAGTGAAAACTTACATACATCAGCAAAGAAAGAAGGCCCTTCAGGCACCACATGCAAGGTAGTACCTTTAATATGGTCATATCTTGATAAAGTAACTGAAAAAAACGTGAAGCTGGAGGACATGTATGAATACTGCTGACTACATGGCTAATACAGCAGGAAATTATCTGCCAGCCTCAACATTTTCAGTTCTCAGCAACCTGAGTAGCCTGCTCTATGGGTTATACACTGTCTCCTTCCTCAGAGCACCTGGATTTTTGGTTCCCAAAGCTTCCCCAACACTTTGCTTCTTCTAACTCCCTCCACCTGCTTTCTCACCACCTGACAATAATAAAACCTCTGTATAGCCCCAAGAGGGGGAGGAGAGCATCACTGACTCCCTATAATTTTCATCTCCGGATGGGAAGGATGAGATCTACATGCAGATCTATTTAAAGGGTTGTGTCTGTTTCAGGAATTGTAACTTTGTACCTAACTACAAAAAGAACACCAACGCATTACCCTGTAACCCACATCACACCTCACAACTGTACTCCACATCTAACTTGTCATCTCTTGCAAGAAGGGGAAAAAAAAAAAGAAACATCTTAAGAAAGTTTTATCATCTGCTTCTTTTCCTTTTCTGGAATTTCTTAAATACTGTATGTAAAAATAAATGCATCTACTTCCTGTATTATCTTTCTCAGGCACCAGCTTCTCAGCTAGGACACTTCCTGTCTGGTTAGTCTGAAGGCATCCAGAATCCACACAGGTGCCAGATAAAACAATACAGAAGTATGATAACTTGCATAGAATACAAAATAGCTAATTTCTTATTTTCTTCTATTCAGAGGCATTGTCCACAGAAAGAACAAGAAATTCATTTAATAATAAATAAAAGTCACTAGAGGAAAAAAGTCCCTACTTTTTATTGTAGTCTTTTGTTACTGGCAAAAAACAAGCTGTGGAAATTCCAAACTTTATTTCTAAAAAACCAAAAGTATGATTTTAGTGGTGCTGGATCTAAAAATGAAACTGTTGGATAGCATTTAAATCCACATACTTAAAGTGCCAAGTGCTGTATTCCAAGCCAAACTTTAGCAGTTTGGATAGCTGAGGTCCTATTTTCTTCACAGTGATATAGGTAAAAAATGTTTCCCTCCTGAATATTATCTAGTGTATAACAATAGTCAAATTCAAATATGAGGCTTGTAATATTCAAAATCTCTTCGGGAATTTTGAAGTGAGACTTCAGATCTACTTTTATTTTCATCCAAATATACCCAGTCATATCAAAGTCATTTGTTCTCTCTGGAGAAAACTACAAAAAAAAAAACAACCCAGACAAAACTCATTCAAAATGGACAGAGTGAAAAAATAGAGTGAGCTTTGGGTCAACATGCAGATGATAGCTAGAACTTAGGACACGGCAAGGTAAAGTCAGATAAAAACATTTAAGAAGGAATATGAGCAAGTTACTTAACTCCCCCAGCATTCCATGGGAAATTCCAATACCATTAAATCTTGTTGTGTACTTTATTAAGGCCAATATTTCACATGGTCAGAAGAAGTTTATCAAGACAATGGTGGAGAATTTTTGACCAAGCTTTTTTATTACTCACCAGCAGTAGCTCTCCAATACACTTGTAGATCAGTCAGCTCCCTGTTTCCCACATCCTTCCTGCTCTTCAGTCACGAGGTACATGGATGTCCCTATGGACCAAGAAAGACAAAGGGGAATGATGAGAGCAAGATCTGTAACAGATCATTCCACCTGCAAAAAATGCAGAACTTGGATTCACCTAGACAGGCTATTGGAAACTGCCCTGCTACTAATTGATTATCCTTCAACTTGTCTACCAGAATATATTATTTTTTTATTCTCTTGCAACGGTTTGTGTTCTGAAGAACAGTGCTTGGCTGTGTATTTTTGCTGCCTTGTGTTATAGAACTATTATCTTTGTTGTCCCACAGTGGACTGGCTCACTAACAGGTAGAAATATTACACAGATGTCAGAAAGGAATTAAATGACTTAATGTTGCAGGATTCAAGATTCATAATTTTTAAATCTTCCATATAGGTAAGAATTACAGGGATTGCTCAGGGTTTTTTTTGTTTGTTTTTTTTTAAAGACACACAGAAGAAATCTTTTTTTTACCTAGATTTTGTCACCTTCCCCTCTCTGGAAGTCCTGAAGAAACTGACCTTCCAAACAGAAACAAGAAGGAATGAACCAATTTTTACCTCCATCAAGCCAAAATGACCACTCTTCAAGAGAAAGCATTTTGCAGTAGCAAAATATGTATGTGTGTCTGTACACATACTGATAAATCAAGTGATGCTTGAAACCAGCTGCAAATCTATTAAGGATCTGACACCCTTCTTTTATCTCATGAATGTGCTCTACCCTAAATAAAAAATATGCTGTTTTGCTACTTGGACTATTTCTCTCTTTCCTTTTTTCTCCCCAGACAGTTAGGTATCATCTCAACCGCTTTGTTTGTTAACACTTCCTCAAAAGAAATATGCCAAAGTAGGAGTGGCTAAGTGATAAAAACCATAAGCAGCTGAATTTTTCTTGACAGGCAAGGGTAAGAAAGATGCAAGTTACTGGAACTGTCTCCCCAGACAATTACTTGGCAAGGCATCAAAGCCTCGGCCCTTGCAGTCTGATATAGACAACTGAGCAGGAATGACTTTCATAGCTGTGTCACCCTCTATCACAGACCCTGTTACTCTCTCGTGATACGAGAGGCAACTTGAGAAGTGTGACACATGTTTGAAATTGCTCTCAGGCAGGATAAAAGTCTGTGCTGAATTAGTATGAGAAATACCTGACTTCCAACATTCCGATACCTCTTAGCCAAGGATCCCTCCTGAAATTTCCCAAGAATTGTATGTGAATACCAAATCATAAGCAACAGATGGTTTATTGACCCTCTTGGTTGGACAAATTTTGCCATGTTTGACTTAATTTACTATAGTTAGCTCCACATCATGAGGAACGGATATTGGCAGCTCTCTTTCAACAGCTCAGCTCCAGGCAAACCTACATGGTTCTCTTGCAGCTGAATGAAAACACTACTGAATAAGTGACATGACCATGCACCTACTGCCAGGGCTTTCACTTGGAAGCTGGGACATCCTAATGGGAAAGGGAACAATTCTGTGCAACCCACAGTTCTAACAGATAAAAAGGACATAAATGTTTCATAAGCAGTGTTGAATCCTTTTGTGGATCAAGGATCAACCAGTTAAGTTCTCATAGGCTCATGAGCTCGAGGTTCATCTTACCTCTGTAGCGCCTTTCAGTACTCAGGATATCAGTAGCACGGTGACTTGGGATCTGCAAAACCATCAGGATCCAGGCACAGGAATTTCCAGAGACGTACGAGGGCAAATTCAGTAAGATTTTAAGCAAATCATCTTACACCGAGTTTCCCAGATTATTTGAATGAATGTAATACAAACATCTCACACTAAAAAGAAATACACTCTAGGAATTCTGTATTATTGATTTAAAGTATTTGATAGAAACGCATCAGCCTGTAAGTGATTTATTACTACATTTTATCATATTGATTCATCTGCTATGGCACCAAGATCCAGCTGGCTGACATTGCTTTTCTTGCACTTTCAGGTGTCTTGTACCATGACTGTTGAATTTTTATGGCATGAAGAGTTTTTCATTCTACCTCTAAAGTCAGTATATGGATCCTGCTGTAACTCGTGGTTTCACAAAATGTGTTGTTACGTAGCAAATATAGTCTAGCAACAGTTTAGGATCTCAGACCATTTAAGAAAAATTGTTTCCCTTTATTCCGCATACTGTATTTATTAATGGGAATGTTTATTTTAAATTTATTTTTCTAATTCATTAATTGGAAAATTAATAAATAAAATTTATTTTTAAAGATTACTACAAGATTTGCACATTTAACACAAAGGAGGACAAATTTTCAGGTCAAGTCTATAGTATAGAATGATTACAAGAATGAAGAGAAATTTATCACAAGATTGGAAAGTGAGCAGTGTATATGTTCAAAGCTCCATAACTACCCAGGAGGAAAGCAATAACTAAATTAATCGGCACTATTTACTAGTTCCTACTAGCTCATTATATTCCCTTTTTAATAAAAGAAACAACTGCTTTCTAAGTTTTCAAAAGGATTGTACAGTACAGTTGAAAAATGCTATTAATTTAGACTAAAGCTGCAGATGGTTATAAAGATAAATAAATGAGGAGATGACAATCCTGCACAACATTCCTTGTGAAGTTAATTTTGGTTTTGTGAATCACCTGTAAACTTACCTTGATCTTTTATTTTCTTACTCTTCCTAATAAAATCTAATGTTTCAATGAATATGTTTCATATTAAGGCATTAAGCTGTTTTCATAAGGATTTCTATAATGTGCCATTTAGGATTCAGTTTATCCTTCCAATGCTGTTTTAGACAGAAAACTAAGGCAAAAACTCAGACAACCACTTTAGTGTTTTGACTGGCAAACACAATTACCTACTGGACTTGAGCTGAATAGCACTTTTCTGGCACATAGCTATAAAGCAAACCATAGTGAATAACTGGAAATCCTGTCAGGATCTAATTAGAAGAAATAGGACATAAACCCAAGCGAGAAGTCATCTGTGACTTCTTGGTAATCTCATGATTTCAGAGTGACACCAGTTGCAACAATTTCATCATAAGTCCTTAAAGTCACTGAGGGTTAAACACAGTGCAAACCTAACTTGATATGTGATTGGAACTTCAGTCTCACCTTGGCTGTAATTGCTGGCTGTGTCTCAAAAGCGAGACCTCTACATTATTCAGAGAGCTCTCTGGAGCCCATGGAATGTCAAGAGCCTGAAGGGAAAGCGAGGATAGCCTGGATTGTCACGTCTGGGTTTACAACACACAGAAGTGTTCAGCAACAGTGAGAGCAGCTTGATGCTTCCCATATGAATATGCAGGAACTACCCAGAAACTCAAGGCAGCTTTAAAATCTTGCTGTTAAAGAGAAATGAAATCTACCAATCCTGCCGGTGTAATGGTGCTTTACATAGAGATAAATTTCACAGGTTCTTCTCTGAGAAACTTACTACTCAAGGTATGCATGAATGTCAGACGCTGCCACAAATTTCTTTGTAATATTTCCAGTGTCCACATATTGAGAGGCTATTTGAAAGAGTGGTAGAACAAATTCTTTTAAATATTGTAAGTTCTTCTTATGCTAAAACTTAAAATCTTTCTTGACAAACCAGGAATCACTTACCATTGCTCCACAAAACACAATAAATAATGTAAATAGATAAAAGAAAAAAAAAACGAAAAAAATGGAAAACAGGAAACAGGTATTAAGGAAAATTCTGAAAATGTTATTAAATAGTCTTGCTTCAGTATCTCACATATTTCAGGAAAACTTTTTTCTTATCAAGTAGCTCAAATGAAAGGAAAAATGGTGCTAGCCCATATAGTTAAGGTAAAAAATATTATAGAAAATATTCCTATTCTCTTATTATTATTTCCACTTATTACAAAACACATTACATGCTTTGGGTTGGAGGTTACACTTTTAAACTTCTTACACCAAAAGGAAACTTTTTCATAATTATGTGCTGCTGCTGTTTCTCCCTTACATTTAGAACTGTTTGCCTATTATCTTTTCCATCATATATTAAAAGAAATGCAACTGTACACCAAAACCTTTTACAGAAAGGTCTGCTTTTGCAAGAGAAAAAGGTTTTTCTAGTTAATTCAATAATCTTCTAAACCTTGGTAAGAATCACAGAAAGCAGGCCAGAAGCTGGCTAGTACCTGAGATCTCACTCCTATTCCCCCATTTCCAGTATTTTGGAACTGAAATCCTGTTTGGATGTGCTCATCAGTGTAGTTGTTATAAGGAGACAGAGATGGGCAGACTATACCTACAGTGGATCAGTGAGAATTTTTTCAAGCCAGAATCCCACCCCTGACACTGGCCAAAAGCAGATTAAAAGACGAAGGTTTGAGAATGGTGGAAGCACAAGTGATACAGCTGCTTACACATGGACTCGGAGAGAAATGGTCTCTGCACTGAGTCTGTGTTTTTGAGAGCATAATTCAAGACACGAAAAATCATATGAGCAAATGAAATTTGAGAAATACCTAAGAGATTTGGAAATACAAGTTTACTGACATATTTCTAAAGCTTGCAGCTTTTTAAAATCTTATCCTAAACAGCACAGAAAAATAGAAATTAATAGTATTAACTAACACTATTTCAGTTAGAACTAGGAGTCACCTGCTCTGTTCTGCCACTCTAAAACCAGCTCTGCTGCTTTACTCTCCTCTGCACTACTTCTGCAAAATATTTTTCTCCTGCAACTTCAAAATAATCTCTGTCATTTCTGAATCTAGAATGCCACTGAACTTTATCAGCTGAGCTCTTCTTAGCATCCCAGTTTTGCATAGAGCCTCTGTCAAAGTTCTGAATTGTCCCACAGCTGTTGCTGCCTGCCAGTGCACTGCTCCTGGGCCATCTCAGTCCTGCTACCACAGTTTGGCTGTGTCACCATCTGCTGACCTTGCACCACAGAGCTGCCTGTTGGTACCCACCTGTAAAGGTAAGATTTCCCTAAATTAATCGTGTCACCTTCTTAGGTTTGCATTCTGGCCTAGTCTAAAGCCCAATGGACATAAACAGAGAATCTTCTAGATACACGATTACACTTCATGTTGTCCTCTTCAGCTGTGTAATGACTTACTAAATGATTTTTTAACCCTGAAACTACCACATTTACTAACATTGTGAACTGGAATGACTGAAAAGCTAAGAAGCTGCTTTGTTTGCTTCTTTGCAACAAGGATTGGTGTAACTGAAGTCATGAGGAACAATGATAATTTATAGATAATTTATAGAGCTCCTGCTATGCTGGGCCACTCAGCCCAGGGACAAGGCACAAAGCATGGATGTAGTTCAGAAGGCTGTCTTTGCCACAGCACAAAAACATGCAAATTTTATCACAAAGAATACATATCTTTACCTAAAGAGTGGAAGTTGGCTTTGCAAAATAGCTTGAAAATCATATCAAAACTTATCTCCAAATGCAAAGATGTTTCAAATGAAATACATGAAATAGTAAATCTCTTAATGCATATAATAAAAATCACTTTTCTTTCTGTGGTGTTTCTTTTCATTCTCCTTTTGGGAGAAAGTTGGCATTTATAATTTTAGTAGCATCTATTATCTCTCTTTAAACTTTCTCAATTTTAGCAGAAAAGCCTCCACCTTCTCCCAATACACAATAGATGAAACCTTTTTAAGGCTTCAGCCCTTCTCAAAATCCCAAAGTCACACATGGGATAAAGAAAGAAACAGGATGTTCAAGTAAATTATACAAAAATAGGAAGAAGATTGTTTATGAAATGGCAACCAGAGTCCTGACATATACAACAATCTCACTGTTTTTTCCTTTGCCATAAGTTTTCTGACCCTTCTGTTTTTTTGTTTTGTTTTGTTTTTTCTGGCTGATTTACTCATCAGCTTTTTCTATCACTATGGCAAAGGCAAATATCCTCTGGAAGGAAAACCATTTTCCCTCCTCCACACTTCCTTCGGGACACAGAAGAAAGAACATCAATTTATCATCCTGCCAAAGCTGGCCACCTGGACAGAGACACCCATCATTCTCAGAACAGAAGTGCAAGGCTAGAGTGTGCTCTGGCAAAATCTGCCTGAGGAACAGATCATTTCCCACATTTGCCTTTACTGTTGGTCCAATGTCTAACTTACAGCAATAGTTAACAGCAGTGGCTTCAGCAGAAGATGAAGACTGCACATAACGGGCCAAGTTCATCATGCAGTTCTGTAAATAATGTTCTTGTTTGCTGAGATTATGTTTCCTTATTTGAGGTATGACTTCTTTCTTTAGCTTGTCTTACTTTACTGCAATTATTATTCCTTCAACAGTGAAAAACCACAACATTTTTTAAAAAGTCAAAACCCATGCAGAATGAACAATGCATACAAACACTGGTAAATACTGGAGCATATAAATTTGTATAATTCAAGCATTTTATCTCTGAAGACAGCAAGAAACTTCCTGAAGGTTTCCCACCTACAAATTATCGTATAATCAGACAGTATCAGTTTCACATCACAACATACTTAAATCAAGGAAATGTGAAACATTGCCTGGAAATGAGAGGAATTCTCACTTATTTAATCACAGTTTACGCTAATCTTCAGATTAGAAAAGTAATTTTCCTAATTTCATTTATGCTGTGGTATTTATAATATTTGAACTACCTGTATTTAGTCTGTGACCTTTATATTTGACCTTTAATTAAAATGAGTTATAGAAAGACAAAAACATATTTTTTTTTAAAAATGGAATTTAAGCTTTATGATGGTCTAGAAGTTAAAATCATTGCCATGCAAAAGCTGTGGGGTTTTTTTATATATTCCAACTAGATGTAGGACTTAGGCCAGTTTTACTGAACTTCACTAACTGCGTGAGTTAACACATGGACACCTACAGATATCCTACATGTCAGTGTTTATATCTACAGTTTAACCCCATTGAAAGGATATTCTTGCCCAGTTTTAAAACTCCTTACAACACAAAACTTTATAGCCTACACTTATAATACATAAATGCTCTGTGCTATGTGAAACACATGCAAATACATCAATATAATGAGTTATTAATATCTATGTGACATATAGACTAAATAATTATATGCAAAGGAGAAAATACATAGATCTTTCTCAATATATTATAATTTCTTTTAGAAAAACTTTTTCCTTAGTGATTTATGTGTATACTGCAGATTACTCCTGAAATGTCTTCAATAAGCTACCTTTATTAAAGGTCCATAAACACAAATTTGTTTTCTGGTGCCACAAAAAAGCTATATCTGCATCTATTTTGTCAGGATTAAGACTCATTTTAACAATGAATTTATTAGTCCTATTCTTCACACGACAGGGAATCATCTCAGATATATTTAAATCCCATTTAATTTAAAAATGTTTTTCTCGATTAGCGGGTGAATGCCAATATCACCAAGTTGTTTGCAATCGTACAAGTGGATGCCAAGGGCTACTGTTTCTGATGGGAACTGTCATTCGACTTGTCTAATAAGCTCAAAGGAAATGGAAAACACTGTGAATGAACTACACAGGAAAGTTTAAGGCTTATCTGTAGTAGCAAAAGGAGAGAAAATGCTGCAGTATTCCAAGTTCTATTGGAATCCTTCTAGGCAACTCGATTGTTGAACCGATGTATCTATATGCTGAATTACATCAATCTTCGAAAGTACTGTATTCCCTACAGGACACATAAAATCCATGCACAAGCAATTAGGGAAGTCATTCTCAATTTTAGTTCTCTTTAAAAAATGGTTGAAAACATTTTTAATTAAAAACCAATAAATATTCACCTATCTCTTCTTTTGATTTTGACGTAACTGTCATGTGTGTTCTCCAACAGAACATAGAATTCATCTGCCTGATGCAGGTACCCAATTGCTTTCAATATCCTGGCTGACTTTTTTCATCGTGTAATACGTTCTATTTCTTTTCATATAATTATAGTTGGGTTCTTTTAGTTTGTATTCTAGTCATATACTTATAAATGTCTATCAGCATTGTTATGTAGTAAAGCATCAGAGATAATAATAATAATAGTATTAATATGGTGGGAGGGAATTATGGCATTTGAGAGGCACTAAAATTTCTTATTTGCTTCTCTATGGAGAACTGTGTGACCAGAATGACTTGGCCATACAAACATACAATAAAACATATGAACATACAAACATACAATGTATGAGTCCTTCTTAATGCGGGCCCTGTAAATTGTGCCACCAATCAGGTATTGCAAGTTCTTTATTTGCAATAACTTCAGAAAATTATTGGCAAGGATTAGCACTTGCCATTGAATTTTGATTCTTTTGGACCAATTCAAAGAGCCTTGTCTTCCTTTGGAAGGACTTCAAAATCACGAACGACTGCCGAGAAAAGCAGCCTTTGCTAGGAAAAAACAATACAATGCAGTAGGTCAGGGGAAGTTGCCCTCTAAATTTTTTTCCATGCAGCCTTTTAGGGACCAAAGGGAGGTAGAGCCTTCCATTTGAAATAATAAACCCCAACCATGTTACAGAAACCTATGGTTACAGAAACACAGGCACTCACACAATTATGTTAAAGAACATTAGGTGCTTCTGCAGTCTCCACCCTGAAATGATTTCCTGTTTTTCCAAACCTCAGCTACTGATGCTAAATGCTAAAAGATTTGCTTTAATGCAGCTCATCTCATTACAGCCCCTACGTCCTGTTTGTAAATTTGTCGCTGAAATTAAGCTTTCATACAGCCGTGAAGTCTGTCCAAACAGCACTGTTACATGCCAAACTAGAACCTGGTGTGAACTTTCTTGAGTTAAGAACCTGTCTTCTCATTTTCACTGTGGGATACCTCATGTGTCTGAGATCCTACAGGAATAATTAAAAGCCTTAAAAATACACACCGAAAAAGGAAAATTGAATCACTGAACTAAAATCATCTTCTAGTTCTTGAAGAATTTGTTCATACAGCTATAGGGTTAGTTATAGACTTTAAAAACACTCATTAAAACCATAAAGATACATTTACAGAAACACAGCTTCACAGAATAAAAGCAATTAGTCACGGATCAAATACTGTTAATAAAATGGAAGTGCTTTGTACTTCCAACCTTGTTCTAGTGAAGATAACTATTGATCAAAACACTTTCTTAGAAACTCCCACATCAATAGCTATATGTAGAAACAAAAAAAAAATTACATAGTCAAATCTGTATTGACATCATTTGATTAAACAAAATCCATCTCAGGGTCCCTTCCAAGGTATTTCTCTGTTCTAGCCCATTTTCTCTCTTTGATAAAAAGAGAATGAATCAGGCTTGTAAGAAACCTGAGAGTAGATGTTTTGGAAGTACTGCCCTTCCTAGTTATGCCTAAGATCTTAGGAAACTTTCAAATTACCTCAGATTTTTTTTTCTTGTAAAACAAGAATTCTCTAGATAAAGATGTAAAATAAGAAATCTCTAGAATCTCTTAATTTGCTTAGTGTATTGTTTTTCCCCTGACATGTCAAGCAATAGTTTTCAAAGTCTAGACTGCAACAGCATGAAATCCACCTAGACCTGCAATCCTGCTTTACTGCACCGGTCCAATTTTCACACTTTCGTGAAACCTCCACCCTTCCTCAAAAATAAAAAAAAAAATGATCAGAAAATACAAAGCCTCACTGGTCCCCACTCATTGTCTTCACGGTTCATGAGTTAAAGCAGATTGATGGGAATTACTATATTTTTCCTATAAAGGCTTTTTGGCTTTGAGATATCTCCTGGCAATTTTGATTATTTTGAAATTGGTTTCACTCTTAACTCCACTTGATTGTGCAAATTTTCCATACTACCTTAAAAATCACTGCAGAATCATCTAGATAAAATCTGAAAATACTTGACATCCCTTTTGGTATTTTGAATTTTTTTTCTATCTGTTAAGCTTTGAAGCATGATCATTTCCTACACACATGAATGCCTGTGTATATCCATATTTTACAAATACAGCAGAAGATGTGTTTTACAGTTCTTGCTCATTCAACCATAATGGAGTTTAAAACTACACTACCAGTATTTTAGCAAATTTCATGTAAAACAGACTAGTCATAGCAAAGTCCCCAGTAGATGTCATAGTGTAAATGCTACTCCTACAAAATAATTTTTAATATCCTGCATCCAAAACCACGTAGTTGTTCACATTCCTTATTTTAAGATGTTCCTTAAAACACTCACAACTCTGTGAATTTTTACTGTTTTAATTTTTTTTAAAAAACTTCAGTTCTTTCCAAATGGAGGTATTATCTAAGTATGGTGTATGACCAGACCATACACACACACCATCAATCCTTCAGAGCAAATAAACCTGTCTCAGGTCTTGCTTGCATGTGCCCAGTACAGTCCCAAATGCACCTGCACTGTAGCTCAACAACACAGCTGGTCTGCTGGAGCTGCATTCCCATGGTCTCTGTCAGTATGACACACTATGAAGGAATTTCTGCAATGAGCTATTTTATTTAAAATTGCTATTAAGGTTGCAAATCCACATGCTATAAAATGGCATGATAAAATGGGAAAGAAGATAATTAAAGTTTGTATGTTTGTATATTCCCACATACTTTTTTCCCCCAGGAAACCTTCTGTTTCTTTACTATAAGAGATAAATTGATTGTGGTAACAAGGGAGGGGTTGGACTACAGAGTCCAACCTTTGTACCTGAACTTTGTCTCATTTAGCCACAATTAAAGTTACTGAACACTGTCATTTGCCTAATTAAAGTAGTAAGGATTGTTTATTACTCTGAAAATTCAGGTGCTTAACTTAGGCAATCAAAGTTAATAGAGTTGAGGCGCTCCAGAGAAGTGGGTAGAAGACACTAATAAATTAATCAGTGGCAGCTGTCTTTCATATTTTTGATCTACATCAAGTATGTTGGCCTAGGTACAATATAAACACAAGTGTTCAATTCAGTACATCTATTATCCTCTGAATAACCTGCAAGGGAGGAGCAGGTTTTAAAATCCTGTTACTAATAGGAATTGCTGTAATATCCTCATGATTATGAGGAAATGCTTTGAGATAACAGACTAAAAAGAGAAGACATAATAACAGAGCTACAGAAAAAAACACCTTTAGGCCATATCCAGCATCTAAACATTTTTACATGAGAAGTAACACCCATTTTGTCCCATTTCCTACATCCACAGCCACTTCTACAAGGAAAGAACACTTCTACAAGCAAAACCCAGATCCTCACAGCAATTTCCCTTGACAGAAGTTCACATGTTTTGCTATGGTAAGTGAACCTAAATTCCAGACAGCTCAAGGGAAATGACACCCCCGAGCAGAGACTGAGATTTTAGTCCCCGGAACAGCACACCTGTGGACTTATATGAGAAAAGCACTTATTTTTCAGAAATGGGCCTGATGAAGAACTGTTCTGTGACAGGCCATCTTATAAAACACAATAAATCTGAGATCAACGAAACTTGGATGAGGAGTGACTCACAGATAACAGCCCAGCACCTATGGAGAAGCCAGCTGCCTGAACCCCTGCAGCCAGCAGTGCCTGCTGTGAGCCCCTCCACAGCACAGGCTCCTCTGAGCTCCTACAAGGAAGTCTTACAGTTAACCATTAAAAATCTATCCAGAGAGCTCACCAGGCAAAGAACAACAATTAGACTATGGAGAGAAAAACCTCATGCAGAATTTAGATTCAACAGTGATTCCTAACTGCGGGGGATTTCGTGTGATGTAGCACTTATGGTACGGAGTTACAACAGAAAAATACTGAAACTGAGCCTGTTTAATATCAGATAATTTTATATTTGTTACCATAAAAAGATTACAATAAACATACAAAAGTATATGCTCTGGAAGTTTTAAAAGCTTCACACTTTTCAAAGGTTAGATTTAATCTTTGAGATATTTTTCAACCTTAATGAATCTGTGATTACTCTCATCTCCATTTTCAAACTCAGATGGGCCTATGCTATGAGGCAAAACTTTGCTCACATTAGAATCTTCTGCTGCAACTAGTTGTGGTACCAATCATTGCCAGCTAGATGTCCCATGCACAATAGGCTACATTATACAATGACAAAAATAAGAGCCTGCCTTTTAACATGTTTACAACATACACAATTTTATGCACAATAATTTCCTTTTGGACAGTCTGAAGATGTGCAAATGCCTTCCAAGTACAGCAGTGGTCTCCGCTGATGCAGTGGAGAATTGGAAGTCATAGTAGAAATAGCCAAGGAGCACAAACATGCAAAAACCCTGTACCTTATGAGCAGAAAGCTACAAAGAGAAATGCACCCTTGGGAAGCTCTCTCTCTGCCAGGAAGTTTTGCAGTACTGCAATGGCAAATGGTCCAAGTTATTTTGGTGAGGCCAAAACTGGGGAAGCCCCACTGCAAAAAGCACTGGAACAATTTAACATGCTACTGTTTGAAAATTATCTGCACGATGCTCTCACAAGCATACAGATCTCCAGACAGACAAAACTCTTCTCAGACTCAAAGGAACTTAAAGTATTTCCTCCTTCATTATCACATGCCTCTACTTCCTTCTTGATTATTATAGGCCCAGCATCCTCTGGTTCCCTGCAACTGTTGGGCAATTTTGTCCATGCAAACAACAATAACCTAGAATGATGAAGACAATCTGCTGAATAAGGTAACTTGTTCTGATGTTCTGTTTTTACAAGTCTGTACAATACCAATCACTGGCTATTCTCCTGTGGTAGAACCGTTGCAAGTGCTAGCATTTAAAGTCATAGCAGGTATATAAAACTTCTAAACCCTTCCCGCAGTAGCATCTCTAAGATGCCAGCATCTCTAGCATCATCTGCACTCTCCTCTTTCAATTTCTTTTCAGTTATCAGTAAATAAGGAGTTATTTTGAAACTCTACTTTCTGGTAATTAGCTTTTCATCTTATTTTCAGTAGTTCAGTTTGACTATCTTTCTTCTTAATTATGAAATCACCTGCACCTTTATACACTAGTTTCAGCATACACAGTTTTCCTTTGCATATTTATTTTCTCTTCACAGTTAATCAGAAGGTAACTTCAGAACGGCTTCTACTTTCTTTAAAGATTCTCTTCTACACTGACAGGTCTCACATCTCCTATCACCATAATTGCTCTTGGGACTTTTTCCAGTCCTCTCAAAAATCACATCCTAAATGTTCTAATTTCCTTTCCAAAATGCCTTTCCAAAAGCCAGTTTCTTACACTTTGAATTACAGCCAATCTCTCATTCAGTATGACGAACACCTCTCTCAAGCCTTTGCAAATATTTCCTCACCGGCACCTGGAAAGAGTGAGCAAGATCACTCAGATGACTTTTTCACAAGCCATTAATGGTACCAGGCACTACTGAATGTAGCCTGCAGTTGCCTTGATAGTTAAAACTAGCAGAGCTATAAGATATTTTATAGCAGGCATATTTGCAGCCATTTAACCTCTTTGCACATCTTATAACTTCCAACACTAGCTAAATTCTCAAACTCCCTGCTTCCAAATACTTCCCAAATACGGCCCTATATTATTTCTTAGTATTGTATGTTCACACTATTTTTCTTTTCCCACCTAGTTCCTGCTCTGTCACTCAGTTACTTTATCTGTACAAAATTAGTACAATTAATTAAGATTTCCTACTATTCTTTCTTTCAGTTATCCTGTTGGAATGCCCCCACCTACTCAGGAACATGGAAAAAAATTTCTGAGATATTGAAACTGAAACCTTCTCCAGGAGAATAAAGAAAAGAGAAAAAAAAACGGATAAAACGTGGTATTTGTGAAATGGATAAAACGTGGTATTTCTGAAATGAAACAAAACAAGATAGGATTAAAAAAATACTCTTGATACTAAGTTCAGTGTAGGTTCTCAGCACATTGCACAATTTCAAAGCTGAAAAAAATAATTAGATGTTACTTCACAGGTAAATATTTCTGATTATTAGTTGCATAAAATACTGAAATATACACATAACATCAGTAGAGGGTATTAGTTCCAGTTAAGTATGTAATAGAAGCCTCATATATGCTTAAATGTTTTGCTAAAAGAATCCTTACTATCATTAAATAAGAATTGTAAATGGAGGTATAAAAATGCAAGAAACCATCCCTCTAGTTGGCAGAGCATGCAGCAATGAACTCAGAGGCTCACAGGCTTTGTGTAAAAAATCTCTAACGAACTTTTACTACAGCAATCACATTTTAATAGCTCTGAACATGTTTTGTATATATGTACTGAGGGTTTGAAATCTGTGGAAATACCCTTGTAAAAGAGAGGAAATGGAAATCCCCCTCTCATCCATTATTACTTCAAAACATTTTATATAAAATTAATATCATAGTCATGGATGGAGTTGAATGTTTAGGAATACGGAAAAATCTTCTTGCATCCTGCATATTTTGTGAGGATCTGTAGGGGCCTGTATGGTTCCAGAATCTCCTGCTTATAACTATTCTTTCCCAGTAAAAACTTAATCTCTGTTAGATATTACCCCCTTCTTTAACTTATGTTGGAACAACTCTCGTATTTCGCAAGTCTAGACTAGAACTGAAAGAAAAAGGAAAGGAATGCACGTGGTCAAATTAACTCCTGCTTCAAGCAAACGCTGCAGACAGACCAGGCACAGGGAGGCGAGGCTCTTTCCTGTCGCTTGTTACACTGCTTATGAACGTTCTCATCTTTTTCTTTAGTCCTCACCTGTGCTGGAGCAAGTTGCTTTTAGACATTCCTGCTGACAATAGAAATAGTGCAGCTTAGAACTTCGGTACTGGTCAAAGCTTACACTCAGAGAGAAAACAGAGAGAGAAGAGAAGCAAAAAAAAGAGTGAGGGGCAAGTGGGAATTGCTGTCCTTCCCCCACACGGTGGGCCTTGGAAGGAAGGCTGCTGCTCCCGGGAAGGCAGCTCATGGGTGAGGAACACTGGAGAAGCTGCATTTAATCCTTGGGCAGGCAGACGGGGGTCACTTGCACACAAACTATTACAGCAAAATTAACAGTTGCAACAGGAGATGAAAAGGAGGATGTGTGTCTTTCCACAAGCTGTCCCTTCATATGCAGTAGCAGGCTTGGATTTGAATCCTAAACTATAGCAAGCAGAAAAATGGTCTTTCAGCCTCAGCTCTTACTCTGTGCTCCAGCCTGCCTTCCTCAGCAGGCAGCCTGGGAGACACCCTGTACTTGAATTAGGGCAACTAACTTAGAGTGTCACTGGAAACACTGAGCCAGTGCTGGGAATTCGTCATGTAATTTGCAATGGAATACGGCAACATATATTTACAGATGATTGAAACAAACATAACTAATTTGGCACCTTCCAAGAATGTTAAACAAATTATTTTACCACAAACTAATTTTTAAGGCAGAAGAGTGATTTTCGAGTGACTATTGCAGTATAAATGTATTTATAATAACCATCTGAATTTCTGATCTGCTCTTCAAATCAGTACATTGCAAAATGCCATGTCAATGAAAAGCCTATTCAACATCCCATTAGAATGCTGTATATTTCTAATGCACACCGGGTATTTCCAAGAAACAATCTTCATTGTAATAAATAATTGTTGATTTATTCAGAGCAATTAACAACTTCAAGAAATTTAATGTTTTCATGTACTGTCTGTGTCTTCTGCTAGAAGACTCACAAGGCTCTAGGCCCATTTCATAGACCCTGCTTGGACTTCCTGTGAACAGTCACCAGCCAAAATTTAACTATCCTGGTACTTTAGTATTTTATAAATACATGGCCCTCAAAACACACTGTTTTGATGACTCACCTTGTGAATGAATTCATCCAAGGATAGTGAAGTAAAATAAGCAGTTTCAACGTGTGATAAGCAGCTTAAAAAATATTAATTTTTAGAACCTATTTTTAAACATATTTACAGATTTGAAGTACATTAAATTTATCAACTCATGCTTTCTTCAGTTCACCGATGACACTAAATCCAAAAAACAGTCATGCTGGATTTCTTGCTGAGTGTGCCTATTTTATGGCTGTTGCTGCAATCCAAAATTAGTACTTTATTTAGTATCAGCACTTTCTTGAAAATAAATACAAAGTTGACAGTTATTTTTAAGAATGTGCTGCATCACACGTTTAGAAAACACAAATAATGCCAGCAAACATGAAGGAGATGTACCTTATAGAGTGTCACAGGAAACAGAAATCTCACAGAACAAAAAGATCTTCCTATCACCAATAACTAGAATTTGGACCTGCTATTGTTTATTTAAAACATAGGGAAAACTCTGCTTCCTGTCACTATACATGTATTTTGCTCCATATACAACATGACCCTTAACTTATAATAGACATTAGAGAACTCCTTGGCTTCCACTCAGTTCAGCCACTACAGACTGAACCTGCAGAAGGTTCAGCCAACATCCACACTACTTAAAAAGGATTTGACACATCATCAGAAAAAACAAAATATGAGTTTCCTTGAATTCTAGGGGAAAGCGCTTGAATGGCAAAAAGGAAAAAAAGAAAAGCACAGAAACGTTGCCAGGTCAGACAGTCCTGCTGCTTCTTGCTGAAGTAGCACAAAGCAAAACTCCCAGCTGTACAAGTACTGTATCAGCCCTACCATATTTCTTAGGGCTTTTGAAGGCTGAAACCTGCAGTCAGTTCTCCAAAGTCCAGAACCAAGTGGCAAACTCCATGGTACAGTCCCCACTAAGGAAAAAAATGTGTGATTTCCAAAGAAATGAATAAAAGAAATTTAAAAATTAAGGCTGGTTTTCAATAAAGCAGCAGGAATCCATGGTTAACTAAGGAAAAGGCTCACGATCTGCCATGTTTTAATACAAGTTGGAGGAATGGCAGTATTTACTGGATGGTGCTCCCCTTCCTGGGTAATCTACGGCATCTCTGTATTCGATGCAAATGGACAGAGCAGCGAGTAGGTGTTGTCTCTAAAAGGTGTTAACAGGAATGAGAGTTTTTCACATGTTGCTGATAGAATGGAAAGATTTAGTAATTGGTTATAATTTCTTCTGAATTTTATTCCTAAATCCCACTTCTTCACCATTTTGGTGATGGAGGCCTTTTATGTTTTCTGTCTCTTGGGAAGCATCATTTTTCCCATTTAAACTTGAGGTATGTCCTTCTAGCATACTGATACTAAGCACAGAAGTTAAAAAGGACTCTTGAATCACTGAATACACAATAAAGCAGGAGCTGGCAAATTCAGTGTATCCTGAAATGGGAGGAAGATGTGAAAAAAAACCAAAAACAAACACAAAAAACCTGCTGTGAAATTAATTTTTTTTCCCTTATTTTTAAACAGACTGCCATGTTAAAAGTATTTTTTGCTCTTTGCTAACCGAAAGGATATTTGTTTTGCTACTACCGGTTGTTCTAATAGCCTTCTCCTAGGTTCTTCAAATTTGCAATCCCACTGCCCAAATAAATACACACCTACCTCTCTGCACACTTTCTACAAACTTTTGAACTTCGCCCACTGTGCCTTCTGTTCTTCTGTCATGATTCCTTCTCTCCTAGCCTCTCCTGAAGCTTCTTTGATAAACTTCCTGTTTTCTTGACAGTGTTGACTATGTCCATTATCTCATTTTCACTTCCAAGGAGGTGACTTCTCTCCCATTCCTTCCGATCCCATTTGCTCCTCTTTGTTCCTACTTCTTTGCTTTATTTGTTTTCCCGCGTGTTCCTTAACACTGTCCTTGTAGGGTTGCAGTTCCTTGAATTTGCTTCACTGACCTTCATATGCTGTCTTGCAAATGTGTAAGCATTAAAATTCTGTAATTATATTAAGATTTTAAAGTCATCTTGCTCATCCTTTTTTGTAGGATTTGCAGTTCTGCAAGTGTCTTCCTAGCAACTACTAACCTTGAAGCTTTCCTAGGATTTCCAAAGTAGTTACACGCTCATCCCTACCTTTTTCTGTCACATTAATGACATACTGAACTCCGAAGGAACAGGATGGTATTTTTTGGTTACCTTCTGCCATGATAAGATCCTACTAAATCAGTTATTTTTTGCATCTCTTTCATGACAGACACACATTTGTGTAACTTGTACAGCAATACCTCACCTCTAAGACAACAACCACTGAACTCTAAAAGAAGGGAGTCTTTCTTTAGCAAAAGACCTTGTTTCAAACATGGCATGCTGCAATGCAGACCCCTTCACTGCACAAGCAAAAGATACAAATGAAAAAGGCTAGAGGCTGGCTTTACTACACATGCAAAGTTGTTTGTCTGACTAGGTTCTATTTACTTTCAAATGTTCAGACTTCAAAGTAATTATAAAATAAGACCTCCCCAGACTTCCAAAGCTCCCAGATGGTTTTGTTTATTTGTTTTGTGTTTAACAACTTTGACATTCTCCTAAGGAATTCTTAAGCTTGCCTATTTGTGCAGACTTCCAAAGCTTCCAGATGTTTTTGTTTATTTGTTTTGTGTTTTAATAACTTTGACATTTTTCTAAGGAATTCCCTGAGCTTAAACTGCCTACTTGTGCTCTTAAATAGTAATTACTGGTTAGGTAAAGGCTTTGGTTTGCCTTATAATTTTAATAAAAACTATATTAATATATTCTTGTCTGACTTTCATTTCTGATAAAAATGCAAATGGATGAAATACATATATTCATTAACTAAAAAATAGTAAAGAATAGAGATTAGAGAAACTGACATATCATAGTGAAAATATATGTACATAAAGACAACTTAATGAGTGTCTCACAATAACTACCCCACACATCTGCTTGAATGAAATGTATACTTTGGTAGTGTAGGTCCCTTTACCTCTATCCTTAAAGTCATTAATGGAAGGTTTAATGAGTGCTTCAGGGTGGATTATTTTCCCCTCTAGCTTGCTGGACCAAATCAGATGAGCGTGTTGGTTTCCTGTAATTGCACACATGTGGAACATAGCTTATCTACTTCCATAAATGATAATAATGTATATAAAGAGAAATATCTTAGCATATGTTTAAAAATCACAAATATGTTTAAGTTATGCTGAGGCAGTGATGCATAAACTATTTCTCACAGCTTTATCTGTGCAGGCAATCTTAAAGCCATTTTACATCTGCTTTCTTTTTCATGTCTATATGCTTAAGTTTAAGTCTGTTCGTGTTATAAAACCCAAAAGGTAACTAATTGTATTAGCCTGTTGCCTCCCTTATTCCATTCCAAAAATTCTGACCCTGTTTTTGCTGATATTTATTGAATCCTAGAGGCTTTTCAGACCAGAGAACTTGCACAGCTTCACCCTGTTCACCAGCAGCACATGATCCCTTTGGACCATAGTGCCATCTAGCTTCTCTTTTCCTGACCTCAGTAATTCCATGTGCAGAACACTGTTGCGTGACATAGCAAAAGAAGGGCCAGGGAACAACCATTACTAGAACTGTCAAGTTAATTGACTATTTATCTAGACATACAGCTGAATCAGGGGAGCCTGAAAATAAACCCCTCTGGCAATCCAAAAGTGAGACAAAAGTATGTATTTTCCTTTGGAACAGGTCTTATTGGTTCCCTTCAAAACGGGAAAATCAAGATCCTTACTGATGCTCTAGGCAAGCTACCAATGCCTTTGGAAAAGCTCTGCCACCATACCAATACTTATTCACACTTCACAGGACAGCAAGGACAACGTGGCTAAATCCTCACACGTTGCTGAAGGCATTTGTCTCCTACAGAAACATCTCTGCTTTCAAAGGAGCAAAATTTAAAGAGACTTGGAACATTCCTTGAGGTGCCTAGAAAGGAAAAATGCTAGAGAAAGTAGCCTTCCCTTCACATGATGTGGTGGGAGGGTAATGGACATCCTTGCATACACATGGAACCTGAGATCCACTCAAAGATGCTTGAGTTTCATTTGCTTCTGCAATATCTGCAGGACCTAACTCTATGCAAGCATACAACAAATCCAGTCCCTTTAATGAAGCTGTAACTTCAGAACAAGAGCTGCAGTAGTAGAACAGATAAAGTCTCTTCTGGGTCTGGGTCTGACTCACATCCTTGGCGGCTTCTGGTGAGCCAGGACTACACAAGATCCAATCTAGTTTGCTTACTCTTTCTTTCTAATTAATTGCTGTGCTCGTTAATACCAGCAGGCATAGGTATTTCCTGCTCTGTCCCATGAGCATGGTTTGCTCCTCCACTGGCACCATTACATGAACTTCTTACTACTGGAATGCCAAGTAGTTAATGCTGTTAATGTCTAATAGGAAAACAGCTGAATCTTCAAACATTTACTTCAGAATGAATGTCAAGATAAAGGTTTTCCATGAAATCCTACTAATCAACCAAACTTCTTAAATTATCAGGGTATATTAAGGCCTTAATCCCTAAGTAATTGACAAATTAATTGAGATTCCACTGGTCTTATTCCTTTACACATAAACCACCTTAGGTCTGCGAAGAGATGAGGATAAATGAACTACTCAACCTGTAAAGGTGGCATAAATGTGCAGCTCTTAAAAAGATGCAGTAGTTGTGGCCCTTTGCAATGGGCTTGTATGAGGGAGAACAACTCAGACCACTGGCTGGCCCCTGTAAAAGAGCAGCTGCAGCTCAGCAGCCTTCTTGTTCCTAAAGAGCCAACAGACACAGCTGTCTGCACTGTGACAGCTTCCACCACTATCAGAAACCCTTGGTTAAGAGCTAGGGACTACTACTACAGGGACTACCTGTGAAAAGCTTGTTCACAGACTGTCTGAATAAAATTATTTATACAATAGCTACCTATGCCAGCCTAAGAATGGCTGGCACATAAACAGCTTTGTACACTTCCGCTTGAAACCAGATTTTGATGTCAAAATATTACCAAATACATATGACAACAGTTCACCAACTTTCTTCCCAAAATCAGTTAATAGAAAACAGTATTTCAACACAGTACTGCGTAAGTGATGAGACCAAGAAACAAAAGAATACTTCAGTATTTCTATAGGTATCTCATTTACAGATATAAACTTGTATGGGCCATTCTACCCTGATTAACGTGATCACAATTACTTTCAAATTACAGATAAGAAAAACATATAATCAGCTATTTTATTCATTAGGTTAACATAATATTTATAGTGATAGATGTTACTAAATGAGATAATGGTCACAATACTCTTAGTTTTACATGTAGTGGGTTTTTATTCTGAATTATTTGCTCCACAAGTTGCATTCACACAGATTCCTCAATATGCTTTTCCTAGAACCTTTTTTACATTTGGGAAGAGATTGTTTTATACATTTGTATACTTACGAGACAATAGATTTTCTTTATAATTAAATGAAAATTGTCTCTGAAATCGAAAAGAAAATAGGCCAACTGTATTAATAAAATCTGAAGAAGCTACCAGATAATGACTCAATTTTTTTTCTCAGAGTTCTGCTATACATTCTACAGAAATCAGACCTATTTTCTCCTCTGGGAAGCCACACTCCCTGTGCCACTCCCAACCCGCAGTCTTGTAAACATGTGCCTCCCAGGAGTCCTGACCTCCAGATGAACTTCCGGGCATTAGGGGTCACCAGCTTCTGACATGACAGAGGCCTCGGGAGGAGCAGCCAAAACACCCGGGGCACCACAACCTCTACTGCAAAAGGGTATGGGCCCATCTACCATTCTGACACACGCTGCCAAACAAGCTTGCACAGCATTTCTCTGAGCAGTAACTCCATTTTAAAAATATTCCTAAATTCCCAAACTCAACCAAAGGGATGCTCATCAAGGGATATGAAGTTCTGACAAGTTTTGTCTATCTCAAATGAAATAAAGCCATACTTCAAAAGGCTACATATTTTGTAGTTACATACACATGTATGTACATGTAAGTACATAATTCTTGAATGTTAATAACTTAGTAACAAAATATCTTCCCCTCAACAATCTCAAAATGTATTTGTGTTTGGGCTGATACCAAGCATGGGACACTAACACCTCAAGGATTTTTTTAGTATACTATGACTACATTGCAGAAAGGACTGTAATTATACTCTTGACATTACCATAACGACCGCGGTTGCTATCAGGTGACAGGTATTATATAGATAATCAGTAGACAGCAATATTTAATGATGCATGAGATAAAAGAAAATTAATTCATGCCTTTAATTTAACTCAGAGCCATCATTTTTTAAATTTGCATGTGACTTTCCTAATCCTGTTCATATGTACATAACAGTTACATTAAACAACAAAGAGCCAAGCAAGATATCTGCTGTGAAATTCAGAGAGCTTATATTTACTCTTTATATACAATGAATAATTTTTGTGATCCTATTAATCTCTATTTTTTTAAACACAATAGTGTTCTACCGCCTTGATTTAATTAGCATTAAAAAAAGAGCTAGTAACAGTGAAAGGTATAAAAAAATGTCTTTGCTTGAAATCAAATAGAAGCAGTAGTGAGGCTGGCTATTTTCTTCCCATGTCGCAACCTAACAACTCTTCATTTAATCTGTCCGAGAAAAATAATGCCACAAACTGAAAAAACTAATCTAGAGTAAAGTGAGATGCTCTGTTGAATGAAAGAGGGACAATTATGCTCACTGAAGGAGCTAACATGGCTGAACATTTCAAATCCTGTAAGATTTTATCACTATCTTTATAAAAAAGGATTAATTGAAAGAGATATTTTTATGGGAAAAGGACTCTCCTGCAATGAAGTTATTCCAGTATGTGTAGATGGCCATGGGTGAAATGCAACAGAAGACAAAGGAGTAATGCTCAAACACAGAGATGAAGTACTACTCGCATATCGCCACAGTATTTCTGGTTACTAACTCTGTTCAAACCTTGGTGCTCCTGTCTCCACAGAGACAACACTGCTACAGCCATCTCACTGAACCTTAGAATGGAAGATGCAAAGTTCATAAAGAATCACAGAAACAGTGTTTAATGAAGTGACATCAAACTCAGTGTCAGAGGTTCCAGGCTGAGAAGAAACTGGCTATCTCAGCACTGTGGTACACAGAGGCAAAGCAGACAAAGGAGTCAGAAGAAAACATAGAGGATATGGAACAAACATGAAGCCAAGTTTGCACAATGTTTTATAAAACTGACTATTTTTCAATTTATCCTCTTTGTCTCTCAAGCTCTCCATTTCACAGTTTTCTTCTGTTGCTAATACTCACTTTGTTGCTTTGCAACTGACATTACACCTCCATCACATCATCAGCTTCAGAACAGATCAGGAGGGATGCAGCTCTCGCCTGAAGCACAGCTGTGTTTTTAATTCTGCCCTGAGACTGTCACACAGCAGGTGAAGACAGCCTGAATACAAGGCATCTTTGGTCTTAACTGAAGCTTTTCAATAACATCAGCTCTGTTCTTGTTCCGTGTGCCTTGGTTCTTGAACCACCAGAGCTGATTCTGTCCAGTAAGGATGAGACTTATTTTTCCTTCCTTTGTGTTTCTTTAGTAATTAATACTAATTACGGTTTTCATCAGCTGTCAATGCTAGAGCAACAGGAAAACTTTGGAAGGAGGGGTGAATCTCACAGAAGTACAGAAAAAAAAGACATTTAAAGAATGCTGAAAAATTTTGGCAGAGGCACATTTTTATTATTCATTATTTCAACCTGTTGTCTTACAAGAGGGTAAGTTCAGCATGGTGAAGTCTACGGCACTACACAGCTCCCTTGATTGGCTTGAGCTCCCCTTCCAACTGGCAGTTTGCTTTCCTTCTGAACAGCTCTCAAAAGCTTGGCTCTAAACTGATGAGAAGCCTGATGTCTGGGGCTGCGGGTTAGACATCCTACAGTTTTCCCTAAACACCAAACAGTTAATAGTCCTGGAGTGCTCATTATGCCTCTTCAGAAACCCAAAGCTTCAGGCGAGAAAGCAGCCACAAGTGTTTTTTTTCTCGGGATTGTTTCCAGCTCTTTAGTTTCATGAATATCCACCCAGACTCGGTGTAGGGCAGGCTGCACAGGGACCCTTACCATATTGAACTCCTTGACAATAAACAGACAAGGCGGCTCACGCTCTTAAAGCAGAGCTATTGTCCTGTAAGGTCATGTTTTCCACACCAGAAGAGATCATTGGATCACCACGTGTGGTAAAAGATTGGTTTGAATGCCTGCATAAAGGTGCTTATTCTGTAATGATATCACTTCTGTTAAGTTACTAATATCGAACTCTTCAGCCAAAAAGGTTTTTTCTCCAGCCTTCAAACTATTTTTGGATTTTTTTTCACATTACCCTTTTTTTACACAGCCTTACTCAAATGCAAGTATCTGTAAATATAGACAAAGAATTTGTCCACTGCTTTACACAGGAAAAGCCCAACTTCAACACCTACTCACTCTTTAAACAGAAATTTAAGTACATGGGATTTGTCCAGCACTTCTTTAGTTAGTTTACAATCATCTCCCAAAACTTACACTGCTCAAGCAGTTGTGCCCTGATCAGCAGAATCAAGAACTTTTCCCCTAGTGAAGAAAATTACAGAAGATACCGAAGAAAGGGAAGGAGAAGGAAAGAAAATAGACTATTACCCTGGTAAAATGATGACAGTGCATGGGAAGGATTGACATAAAAGAGCAAAAAAAAGTAGCTTTCTTAGAAGTTAAACAGTCACGAGAAAAGCTATTTTCGCTGCCATTTGAGAAAGGGACTTCTGAATTTAAAGAATATTGCAATAATCTAGTTATGTGATTTAAGATGAAATAGAAAGCTAAAGTATATGTTGTCACTTTTTTCTTTAATGAAATGCTACACTTAAATGTCTTCATTTGAAAATAATCTGTATGTGGGTTTTTTTAAAAATAGCATCAACTTGGTAGTTAGAAAAAAAAGGTTCACAGTGTGCTTATGGCTGACTGAATCTGGAGGTTAGCTGAAATGTTATCTCTGCTTGTCAGTCCAGTACTGCTGTTGAATGCAGTCTCCTCAAGAATGCTGATGCAACTAATACCTTTAGTCTTTTTTGATTTCAGAGTTTAAAGAAAATTTGCGGGTGTATGGAATGCTTTGTTAAAGGAAGAAATTGAGAATACAAGTGCATGTTTTTATTTATTAGAAAAAGCATAGAATTCTATTTCCTCACATATAAAGAATCAAAGAATTTGAGGTTGGTTAATCTTATCATAATCCCAGGCCTCTTCTAGCTTTCAGATTTTTCTCTGTGTTGTTTTTAAGGATCACACTGTTAGTGCCCCTGTCCTGCCATCTTCATCTTCCCTTGTCATAATTTCCCAGCTTCACTTTGCTGCCTGTACTTTTTTACACACTTTTTTTGAGGGCAATGATTGCCCAGTTTTGATGGAGACTCATATTGTTGTAGCTACCTAATTCCACAAAGCAGCTCTACGGCTTTTTATAACTATCTTAAATGAAGGGAAACTTCAAAAGGTTGAATCCAAACGATAACTCGACAAACACCCTCTACAAGCAATTTTCACAAATAGCCCATGCCTCAGGGTGTTACTTTGAGGCATCGCAACTTTACCTTCAAAAAGCAGGTCCCACATGTATTTCTGCAAGGGCAATCCACAAACTGAGTGGCAGATTTATTTGGGCCATAATACACCAAATGGCACTTTTCAAGCACATCAGTGCAACTGGCCACAATTCATCCAGCCTATTACTAACTCCTCCCTGCTCTTGTTTCCAGAAGCCCTGAGAAATGGCAAAGGAATAGGCAACCATTGCACGTGAACAACGTGGCTGATCTGCACTACTGTATCACTACTGCATCGTGAATTCAATGCTCTAATGAGCTCACACCTCCCATCTAAAGCACACGAAGCCAGCTAATACATGTCAATGCCAGCCAATCTAGGAAGGGCAGCTTCAGACCATGCTCAGACAACTCGTTTGGCACAACACCAGGGGAAAGGAGCAAATTAGTTCAAGCAAACCTCATTCGAATTGCTGACACGATTTTCCATCATCTTCATTTACACCTCTTGAAAGAGTGTTTGGTTGAGACATTTTAAAGGACAACTGGCAACATATCCCTTGTGTCTGTAAATTAGTTGTTTGAGCATGACAGAAATTCACATTGAAGAAAAGTCACCATTAAACTAGCAGAGGACACATATAAATCATCTGTAAATTAAAGCATAGTATGACAAAAACTGAGAATGAGATCCATTTTCTTAACCAAGAAGCAGTACCACAGAGTCAGGAGAACTTGAGCCAAGCCGAGCTTCCATTGCAATTTACCATGGAGTATTTACAATGGGGAAATACAAAGATTATGGCTGTAGAACAAGGCATACAGGACTTTTCAGAGCAGTAATTTCTTAGAGAAACTGATCTGGAGACAAATACTCTTTCTTAATTACTTTAAATTAATTTTTTTCTGTGTAATGCTATTTAGATCACCTGAGTATACTAAAACAGTTGAAGATTTACAGTCAGATGTAACTACATCAAACTTCCCAAGGGATTTCCAGTTGTTTTCTGGAATTGATGCATAGCATAAGGATAGCTGTCTGGAGTTTCGTACATCATAGCATTTTTATACATGTTTGCATTTAAAACGTGGTCTATATAAAATACAGGCATTTCAGATTTAACTTGCATGCTGTTTTACAAGGGAAGAAGCCCAGAAGTTCCAGTTATCCGATGGTTTGGACATTGAATTCTGAAACGTGTTATTGCTTTAATTCCAGACTAACGTGTTCCATAGCCAAAAACAGGGGAGAGGAATTGTCTAATTTTTTCTTTTAGAGTTTGATTTTTTTTGCTTATGGACCCAGTATTGAGCTTTACCAAGTGTCTTGAGTTCCTTCAGCCATGGTGGGAGGGGCAATATGCATTCTTCTGTGGGTTCCAGCCTAAGGATTATTTTATAGTTGAACAGGGTCTTATCCTCGGGTGGCCCTGGGTTGAGCTTTATTTTGGAAGTGAACCAGAATATTTTCCAGTATTGGGATAGGTGAGGTCGAAACTTTTCCTTCTCCATTTGCTACACAAAGATAACTAAAGCACAGCCACTGTGATTAGGATGAGAGATTACAACAAGGATATAGTGGCTCCTTCACTCTCCAAGATGGGTGCACAGCGTTAATTAAATAAATCTTGCATATCTTGTATGTTCAATGTTTCCTTGCTGGCCCTCCCCATCTTTCTGATGCCGTCACTCAGAGGAACACTGTCTCCAAGAAGAAGGAATAAGCTCTCTATAAGCCGCAAACTCAAGGAAACTTATTTTACTTTTCCACAGGTCCTTGCAAGTGGATAAAGCTGTTTTCAAGATGTTAATACAATTTCAGGATGTCAATTAAAAAAAAAAATCCTTTTGAGGCCTTCATTCTTCGTGGTTTTCAAATCCTGACCTTAATAAGCATCTCTTCTGTGATGATGGATTTTTTTTTTTAATGTAGGGAAACAAAATATTGGTATGGGGCTTTTAGATATGTCATTGCATCACAGATACCTAACAGGTCTCAGTCTTGGGAAAAAATTAAATTATTCCCTTCCTCTTAAAGCATTTCCTGTGGAAACTCAAACTCCATCAGGTAAAGCAAGCGAAGTGTGTGGGGCATTATAAAATATGGCCAAAGGGCCTTTTATGTCATTACCTATCGTGCGTGTCTTTTCCTTGTTATTATCCCTTCATTAAAATACCCTCAGGTGAGCTCCTAAGTTTGTGCCACCCAATTGAACAAACTCTTGTGACAAAGTTTCCTATGTTCCCGTTCTCCTATGAGTCCACTCTTCTCGAGACAGCACAGTTTAGGTGATACTGCTTGTGGATGCCCATGGATTCAGAAAACAATTACCTTCTTCCAGTCGTTTGTGCCAAAAGGCAAGCACAGCACTCAGTATCATCACCATGAGAACAACAGCAACTGCGTTGGAAAAGAGGAAGGAGGAAGTCAAGCAACAGAGAAGGAAATACAAAGATTTTAAAACCATTCCTGGGAGGAATGACCCTGCGTCAATTAGCACGGCAGCGTCGGCAGCGTCGGTGTGAGGAGCTGTCTCCTTTCCAAATGCCACACAGAATCTGTTATTTTGTATCAGGCAGAGGCTGTGAAATCATACTTCTGCAATAATATATTCATGAGAAACACAACAAACTGGTAACTGAACAGGAGACAACGTTAGATGGACAACATCAGTCTTCATATTGCATTGTATTTTATCGAGTGCTCATGGGCAGAGGCCTTTGTTAAAAGAGGCCTTGAAGAGCTTTCAAAACAAAATATCCAAACCAGATCACCACAAAGATGAATATGTTTTTGTTTTTAACAGTTTCCACAGACAGCATCATCCCGAAGTTTGCCAGAGAAAGCTGAAGGAGGGTCTTGCATGGAGCACAGAGATCAGGGATGCTGGGGGAAAGGAAGCAGCTCCCGGTGTCTGTGTGTGCGTGTGTGTGCAGTGAGACACCTGCCAGTCCTTCACAAACGAACCTTGTGTTCAGGGAGCTCACTTCAAAGAACTACTTCAAATGCTGAAAGAATTACATCGATTTTATAAAAACAAACTTGCATATGTCTCAGAAAGAGCTGTCTAGGTGCCTGTCTCATACTGAAATCTTTAGAGCATAACAACAGTTACGTGCGTTGCCATATTTACCGCTTATCCCAGATTCCTAAATCCACCGCTTCGGCTGGAGTCCTGGCCGGCTCCCGGGAGCGGACAGCAGCCGTGCCGGGAGCGGGGCTGAGGGGGCGGGCGGGAGATCCCGCCCCAGTGTCCGTCCCGGTGCCTCGGGAAAGCACCCGGCGCTGCCTGGCCCTGCGGTGGAAGAGGGGGCGGGCAAGAAGTGCGTGGGGTCAGTCAGAAAGGAGCAACAGGAGAATGTGTGGAGCAAGAAGCGCTACCGGGGCGGGGGCGGG
>VZTG01009287.1:138568-194672 GCA_013397845.1 Melanocharis versteri | reverse complement strand
CGGCCGGGCCCTCGCCGCGGGGCAGGACGGAGCGGGCCGCCCGGCGGAACTCCTCGCTGCGCCACGTGTAGAGCAGCGGGTTGAGGGCCGAGAGCGAGCAGAGCAGCAGCCAGCTGGCGGCCTGCAGCGCCGGCGGCGCCGGGCGCAGGAAGAAGCCCAGGAGGCTCACCCAGACCAGGGGCTGGGTGCCCAGCAGGAACACGCAGCAGAGCAGCAGGACGGAGACGCTGCTGAGGCGGCGCTGGGCGCGGCGAGGCGGCGGCGGCGCGGCGGGGAAGGGCAGCTGGTGCAGCAGGTGGAAGTTGAGGACGCTGACCCGCTTGGCGCTGCCCCGCACCCGCCGCACGATGCCGAGGTAGCAGTGGAGCAGCAGCGCGGTCTGGCCCAGCACGGCCAGGGCGAGGAGCAGGGCGGTGTAGCGGGAGCTGCCGTCCGACTGGGCAGAGCCCAGGGTCCAGAGCCCGGGCAGCAGCGGGACCGGGAGCAGGGCGAGGGCCCAGGAGAGCCCGATCATGCAGCCCGTGTGTCTCCGCTGGTAGAGGGCCTGGTACACGCTGGGCAGCTTGGTGATGAGCACGTACCTGTTGAAAGCCACCAGCAGGTGCGAGGCCAGGGAGACGGTGAGGCCGAGGCCCAGGAGCCCCCCTCGGAGCAGCCGGTACTCCGCCGAGCGAAGGGAGGAGGAATTGGGGGGCAGCAGCCCCAGCACAGCCTCCTGGGGCATCCACAGGGCACACACGCTCAGGTCTGCCGCGCAGCCGTTCACGATGAAGGCATTGCTGGTTGTCTGCAGCTTCTTGAAGGAAAAGACTAAATAGATGACCATCACATTGGATAAAGTCCCTGAGATAGCTAAGACTGCGTAGAGCAGCGACAGAAAGATGCGGGTCCCGGAGGAGTCCTCCCAGAGCAGCAGCAGAGGCGAGCTAGCACTCCAGGAAGAGGCGTTGGGCATCTCGCTGAATGCAGCTCAGTTTTGACTTTGCCCTGTAAATCCCATCCTCGTCTGGGTCAGAAGTTCTGCTGCAGGAGTCCTCACCAAGCACACGGGAGGCTGTGCAGCTGAGGGACTCCAAGGCAGGTTTCAGTCATACAAGCTGCAAGGTCCAGAAAATGCTGTTTGCAGTAACGATCCAAAGAACAGCAGTGTCCAAGGCAGGTAGGCAGCAAGAGAGTCCACAGATTGTAGCTGGTGAAGGTGGGTCCATAGGGAGGCAAATGGCTGTTGGCAGACCAGAGCACGACTGAGGTTCTGTAGCTGTGAAAACAGCAAAAGCAGCAGCACCTTGCAATCGGCAGCAGAAACGGCAGCAACTGATACAAAGCTTTGCAGTTTCTCCTGTGCCACAGTACGTACACTGTATATCGTTCCAGGAAGATTCAGCCCTTCCACTCTTCATGAATTATTCAGCAGATTTTCAACTTGTTAAATCAAGAAGAAAAAAAAAAAAAAAAGCCAAACCCTATCATGCTCCAGAAATACTCCAACTACACAGTCTGACTCTTTTCTCCCTGCCTTACCAGTCTTCTGGGTCTAACCCATTTACACGACTTTCATTTGAAGCAAGGTTTTAAACCAGTATCAGTCACTTCTGTCTGAAATACAGTCCACATACTGTAGAAATTCCTCTGGATACTCACTTTTAAACAGATTTTTTTTTCCGATCTTACTTTTGTTCAGAGAAAGCTCAGTATGCTTCTGCAATCTTAGTTAATTTTAGAACTGGGCTGTAATAATATACTTTCCAAATGAAATCTTTCAAACACAATAAATAGACCAATCCTTTTAAGACAGTACTTACTTGAGGAAGCTGGTTCTCAATCTGTACATTTCACATCTCTTCATAAACCTCAGCCTGTCTCAGCCCAGAGGAAGTCCTACATTGCGAACCTGGCAGAGGTGAACACTGATGTTGGTGAGCACACAGAATCAGTGTAGTATTTGAGATGGTCTCACTCCAAAACTGGTTCCTGCAGAAATGAATGACAGCTCCTGAGGTGGACTAAAAACTGGTTGAAGAGTAGGCATTAACAGTCCATTCCCAGATGGAGAATTGAATCTGAATTGAAAGTCGTTGAATTCTCCAAGGAACTCTACCTTGCTTTACTCAAACGGGGACAAAATATTAACTGTCCTTACCTGGACAAAACTTCATAAGCAACTCAGTAAGAGAACTTACATTTACTTTCAAAAGCTTTTCAGATATGGAATGATGGTTAATTTTTTGATGAGCTTAAGAAAAAAGCTGCTTTTACAGGTGGGTTAGATATAGGCTACAAAAGCAAGCAGTCACAGCTCATAAGGTATTATCTGTACCAAAGACCTTCATAAGGCATTTTTAGATATTGTTAACTCCTGATGCTAACAAATGGCAATATGAAAATAATACATTAGGAGGTAGTTATAGTTGCAACATACATTTTTTCAAGTGGAAAAAGTTAACTTGTGTGGGTTATTGGATGTTGCAATACAGCATATCTTTTATTTGACAGAAAGGCTCATGTTAGCAATTGACAGAAATATTGATCCAAAGGTGGATTTGTTACAAACGTGAATATCTATGTTCACTTTTAATTAATTAGATGGCTCATGTACTTAAAGTTAAAGACATACCTCAGTGATTTACTTGATCAGGCCCTTAATTACCATATTTTTTGCCTGCTGCACTTTACAGTGTAGATCTAATCAAGTGTCAAACCTTTTGAGGCCTTTCATTGTTTAGCTGTCAGTAAAGAACAGTTATTATAGAAACTAAAATCCTCCTCTTTCTGCAGTACTGTAATTGAAAAATAGTCTCTGAATTTGTAACAAGAAATATCTCCCTAACTGAAAAGCTTCATAAAGCATACTTTAAAAAGAGATGATGATGATTAACTGTTTCATAAGATGTTAGCCACAGAATAATATGCCCAGCAGAGACCTTTAGATTTATTAAATCCATCTATTCATGTTTTTAGAGATCTTGTGTGCTGCAGCTTGTTCTCCCAGAACCAGATATATTCAAATATGAAGGAACAGAAGTGGTAAAGTTCAAGGACAAGTGAACACAGGATATGAAATAAATTTCAGGCTATTTCTTAAAAGATACAAGGTTCTAAAAGACCTCCTTGACCTTTCACTGTCCCAGATTTTTTTGTTGTTGTGAAGAAGTTGATTGTTACAGAATATTGACTGATTCATTAATAAAAAAACGTTGTACATGAGCTGGTATTTCTGTATTTTATCTAATAAATCAATAGAAGTCAAGAAAAAGGCCAAGGGAGAGGTTGATTCCTATATAATAGAAACCTTTAATTAGCTGTTCTTCCTGTATATTATTTACTCTACACATCCAAATCACCATCCATTATTCATCTGAATGCAGTGGCAGAAGCCTTTTGTTGTCTCTAGATCAGACTGTCACCAGAATTTGGGCAACTTGGAAAGCATCTGCTCTATTCCCAGCTTTCCCATTCCTCTAAACTGGCTGTGTAACAGTTACACACTGTCCACATCTATTGCAAGAGAGGCTGACAAGAATATTAAGCACTAATAAAAAATAGATAAATAATCACGCAATGCAACAAATTTGCTGAAAATCAGCAACAGAATTAAACAAATGTTAGAACTGTTTGTGATTAGTTTTTAATTGAAGGAAGGAAGAACAAAAAGCTAAAGAAAGCTAAATTGGTTAGATTCTTATGCACAAAGAACCTGCTGTTGGTGGGACTAAGAAACCTGTTACACATGTGAAAAAGACAAGGTATATTACACCTGTAACAAGGGGCCTCACCCAGGAAGGATTCCTCAACTCAGACACAGCTTTGAAATTACTGTATTTTGAAATATAACCCATTATCATAGTATCAACATGTTGATTAAACACCTGGCATTATACAAAGCAAATACGAGAAGTTTAGAGATTGTTAAAAAAAAGTATCTATGATGCTAATGGCCTTTTGCAATGTCATCCTACTTTTAAGGATTTTACATGGTTTAGAAGAAAGAAGGTTTCTTTTGAAGAGTTATCTTCAGAGACCAAATCATCAAAAGATTAAGAAAAAAACAAGAAACAAGGAAGCTGCTTATATAGGCATTTTATTATCAATTAGATGTGTATATATATATATATCTACATTTCAAAATTAATCAATATTTTATTAAGGAAAACTATTTATAACAAAGTACATGAGAAAATTCTTTATGAGAGGTAGAATTACCTTACCATTAATCTATAATTCATATACAGTATATTGTATATATATGCACACACATATGCTACTTTGTGTGTGTATATGTTACATATACACAGTTGCAAGAACATACAGTATTGCATGTAAATTTTATTCAGTGATTTTGATTTTTATAGCTGCGCTCAGTATTGCTTTTTAACACTTTCAGTACAACTTTCCATAGCAATTTGTGATCTGATCCTTTTAAAAAGCGATGTAGCACTTAACTTCAGTTGTAAAGCAAATGCAGGGTATTCACAGGTCTTCAGGAACAAGACTGACAACTGAGCCAAGTTTTATTTTCAAGCTTCTGCAGATATTTGAAAAACAAACAGGTAACAAATCAGTTTTGTTTTTGTCTTGTAAATTAGTGGCAAATCAAATCCTCACAGCTGCTTATATTCTTTTCCTTATCATGCACCTGTGAGTTCTGAAAATTTTACACATGATCTTTAGTACCTCCCTGTAACACCATTTCATCCGAAGTCTCGTTCCTAATCACATCTGACTCAACTGTACGTTCCATGGAGTAAAGAGCATCTTTACGATTGACAAAAATATTCCATGATACAGGAGGTTACCTCAGCCATATGCTTAACAACAAATTTAAAGGTTTATGAAGCACCCAACTGATAGATGAAAATTTAATATACTTCCAACATTTACTGTGTGTTGCTAAGGAAATTGTACACATACTGCCAAATGTAGGTTAAAAGCATCCAAGTATGCAGTGCTACCTAATTCATTGTACCTTTTTACCAAGTTCAGTTTGGCCTGCCTTCATTTTTGCAGCATGTATTGCATAGCGAAAGTTAACATTCTACATTGAAAACAAAACATAAATCCTTTAAGACAAATTGAAAGAATGTTAATTGTACAATTGAATCATCATCACATAAATTACTTTTTTGTTGCAGTAGAAGATGTAGTTACATCATATCTTAACAAATATTTTCCCTTTTTCTTTCATAGCGTTTCCTTAAGAAACGTTAGCAGACAGAAGTGGAAAGCAGACTATGTATCAAGTGCTTTTAGTTGATATTGTAATAAGTTACCAGAAGACCAATTAGTAAAAAAGTAAATTACATTAGGCTTTAAGCAATAACGATGGACCCATAAAACAAGAAAAATCTCTTGTTCATAAAAAAAATTTATCTTTGATAAACATGTACAAATTCTTTAAAATACACATTTTTTGTAGCAAAGTAGACCCTAAATTAAAATATATTCTAGTTTTTACATAATTTTTATATATAGTTTACCAAAATATTCTCTTAATACATATTTTAACACTGTACACAAGTTATATGTCTTAATGAAACTCATTAGAAATATATTCAAGCTGTCTCAACATAAAAAATTTAAATTTGTATATAACATGGGGTAGTAATTTCCATAAATTCAACTTCAGTGCATCTGCAGTAGTCATTAACAATAAATTTCTCCCTGTTAAGAAGTTTCCTCTTGGTGTTAAGGTTTTAATGTATCTTGTATTGAAGGTTCCTCCTTTTAATGAGCAGCTTCTTTTCTTCAGTTCTTCTCCATCATGAAGGACATCGATTTGAAGAACTCAGCAGGTTTCACCAAAGCAGCAAGGCTTTAGTACTGAACATACTCAGACTGAAGGGACTGTGCAGAGAAGAAAAACTGATTAAAATTCACTGGAGAGATTTTATTTATATATAACATGTATTTTTCACTTAAAGATAAAGAGTAGAGGAGGGACAGAAAGGAGAAGAACAGAGTTGGAGGGAGACCTGAATCTCTACGTAGGTAAAGATGAATAAAATAAAAGAAATTAAAATCTGAGTATAGTAAAGTCCATCAACTTTCCTGTATCTACATTTACTTTTCCAAACCAATTTCTTGAGATTCTTAAGGAAAGTGCTGCAAATCCTTTAAAATATCACTGCTACTGTAATTGAATTGTTTCCACTTATCCTGAATGAGAATCCAACTGCTACTGTAAGAATTAGCTTACTTTAGATGTTGATTCAGACAATGATATAGGAAACATATGATGTAGCTCATTATTGTGGAAAAAAGCTACATCAGTAATTACAGATGGATAAATTTATGTATGATTACAAAAAACAGATGAAAATGAAGCACTGCAAATGGTTCATCTGGATTACTAACAAGTCAGTCTAATTAAGAGAAAACCATATTCTGCTCTACTGTATTAATTTACGTTTCTGTTCCTATTGAAGCCTAAAGTTTTATTAAAAACTGATTAATCAGCTCAGACAGTATCTAATAATTTTACTAGCTCCTATACAGATATGTTTAAGAAGGCATTCTGATAAAATATAAATCTTGTACAGTGATGAGCTGTCCCAGATTAGTACAGTTATAAACAAATAGCAAACAAAAAAACTAAACATATTGTAAAACTGCATCAATTCTTCAGAATTAGAGAACTACTGGATACCAACATGACTCCTAAGACAGATTGGAACCTCACAGTCTTCTCTTCCACTTTCCTGCTATTCCTAAGTAGTCATTATAGAAATGCTCTTGGGCACCCATAGTGAAACCTGTTAGAAGTGCATAATACATTTATATATACCTTTATAGCTCTAACTAATATCACACAACCACTTTTCCCCCTAAATTTTAAGTCTCAGTGTAAATCTTCAAAGTTGTCTTTTAAATGCATTTTCACATCTTGAAGATTTGAGACCATCTGGATATTCTTGCCTAGGTAGAAAAAATGCTGTCAGCATATAGATCTGAATAACACTGACTAAAAGGTGTCTGGTTTTATTAAGAGCAAGGCAGAAGGAATAGCCCTTCATTAATGAGCACTTGAAGCTTCTCCTCTCTTAATGATCCTCAAAGGTTTCTCATTTTCAGACGTGTATTTTAAAAACTGGAAAGATGGTTACAGTTAATTAGTGCAGTATTTGAAATGGATGCATCAAAACTGAATCCTGAGTAAAGCTGATTAACAAACATTTAAAAAAGGCATGAAATGTAGTTATATGCTCTCATGTGTTGTACAGTAATAGATTACTTTAAGCTTGGACAGATGAAAGTTGACCAGAAAGGACTGTGCACTCTTAAACCCAGCAAGTTTTAGTTACAAAGAACTGAACACCAGCCCTTCACTCAGCAGACAGCAGTAACAAGGAATTCTACATCATGATTTAAATAAAAGAAGCAAACCATAAATTAAAGATTCTGAAGTTTAAACTGCAGTTCTTAGACTTGTTAGTAATCCAAGTAGCAAAAAAATGGAAAAAAATTAGGTAAACATAAAAAACCCCCAAATATGCAGCAGCATATATTGTTTGGAAACAGGTTAGCATGTTTTGGTAATTTTCGTTAGAGATGGGTAGGCAGAGTTTATTTACTTTCAAATGGAGAAATGTGTTTTCCAGTGGGTTCCCACCCTCATCATAACCCTACTTCACATCGCAGTGATTTCTTTCTAATGTTTCAAAGTCTTTTCTGAATACAGGGAAATAATTAAATCTAAACACCATTTTTTCCAGATCAATCTATGTGACTTCACATAAATTTCTGTTACAAAAAACATGGTGATAGCTGTAACAAGTGAGCTATTGTAAAGTATACAGACTCACATTTGAGTTTGAAAAACTTAAATATAGCAGGAGAGGCTTGTTATTTTAATTTTTTTTGCATTTTCAGAGAAGTAATTTGCTCTTAAATCTCTTCACATGTCTGAAGAGATTGACTGTAATGTTTCAAAGCCTGTAATTGTGTTTTTTTTCTTTTTTCTTTTGAATCTTTTGAGGAGTTTTCTATTTTAAAATTTACATTTGCCATGACTCAAAGTATGGCCTGTGCTTCTGAAAGCTTTATTAAAAACAAAAAACCTCAATCCACTTTTACAAGTCATTTGCTGGATTTAACAAAATCTTATTTAAAATAGAGGTAAAAATAGAAGAAAAAAAAACCAACCAAAAAACTGACTGCTGAATTGCAAAGATGAGAGTATAAAATCAGTTAATGGAGAAGAAATCTCAATGTGTATTCCTACAGTGGTCCCATGCCATGTCAAGCTTGCCATTTTATACCCAAGTAACAGACATTTAAACAAAGAACTAAGAATTAGATAGTTTCACTGCACTTAAGGATATCTAATGAAGTTTATGCTGACACAACTGCTTAGACCACTTTCATTTTTCTTCTTCAAGAGGAGGCACAGAAAGCCTTCTGGAAGAGAAAATAAGCACCAGATCCACCAAGGCACCAGAACTGTATTTGCAGACATGTGACTGCAGGACAAAGTCAGCTGGAATTGTCTTTCAAGACAGAATAACCCTATAGCATTTAGGCCTATTTGGTAGGATTTGAACATGCCATTTCCCCACATAATTGCAAAAATGCAATTTAGGTTTTCTGAATTGTGCATCAACTCTCTCAAAACATTGCTGCAATAGGAGTGTTGCTGCAGGCAAGAACTGCTGTGAATACACAAGAGCCACTAAACTAACTCAGGATGCATGAGAGAAAATGCACACTCACTTGAAGTGATCCTGTGGGTCTGCTGAATTTGCACATCAGCAAGACGCACTAGTGTTTGTCTGTTTTTTGCAAAGCCTGTCCTATCTTCAAGTTCTTATTAAGAAAAACTATGCTACAGGTAAAGATGATGTATATGAATTTTAAAACACTGCTAACACTTCTCAATTTTTTTGAAATGTTTCCATCTTGCCAGTTTCCATGACAGCTATAGAAGCAAAAGGTGACTCATCTTAAGACTACCCAGTTACATATTCTCCAATAAAAATACATTTTTAAACAGCAATATTTGGATTTAGAACTATTGTAAGAACAAAGCAAAAATCTTATAGAAGTACCTCAAGTGTGATTACACTTGAAGAGAGTAATTCTGCAAATTGTAATTGTGAGATTCTGTTTAATCAAAACACTTCGTAAAATTTGCAAATAAAATATTTATTCTATTTGACTAGAACACCAAGTTTTCTATTCTTTGAAAATCAAGCTTCTCTTCTAGTTCATCAGCATAAACACAGTAAAGTGGATTATAAGCTTGCACTGATGAAAGACAAAAACCATGAGAGAAAAATATATGGCTGACAACAATAGTTGTCATGGTTATTTTTTATTCTTCTTTTTTGTTAAATGGAATGTGGAACAGCAGTATTAATGCTGATTCATTGCAAAACAGGAAGAAAAAAGATTAGTGAATAATATTCTCTTCCATACTGGGGGAAAAACTCACTAATGAATTTAGTGAACATAAACTAGAACTGAAAAACTGCTGTCCTAACCATCTCAAAATGCTCCTGAACCACTCCTGTTAACAAAGATAGACAAGTAAGAGTGATAAGGTGATCTTCTAAAATAAAAGTACTGCATGATTACAGCTGGTTAGCTTGATATCTAACTCAGGGAAGGGAGATTTTGGCAATAAAGAAAGGGAATTAATCAGTATCATTCAAGAGTCCTTTGCTGAGCTAAGTGAATAAACAAAGCACCAGGACATGTAACTGACTTCTGTCAGGTACATCACCTGATGTGCTCCAATTAGAGAGAACACAAACACTGCAACAAGCCTAGGCTGGGCTGTCACGACTTTCAAGTAATTTCAGCATCTAAAGTAGTGAAGTGGAAATGATTGAACAGAATTCTGTTTTTAACAGAATTCTGCCAGAACTGGTACTAGGCTTGATATTACTCTGTATTTTGCCCATCAGCTTCAGACCACTGGTAAGTGCCACCAAAAGCAAAACAGCTGCAGGTCAGGGGCTGAAGTGGTAAGAAAAAACAGTCTTCCTTGGTTGGTTAATTGGTTCTATAAGAAGAGGGGAGGGGAAGGAGAAAAAAAATCAACCAACCAACCAATCAAATAAAAAGAAAAGAGATGATGCTTTTCCACAGAGTTCAACGTGAAAAAAAAAAAACCCAAACCAAACTAAGAAACCCTCGAGGAATTCAGGACATGGGACTAAAATACAAGAAATAGTCAGTATCATCAATGACAACAACTCTTTTTTTCCCCTCCCCCTAAGCTTCCACTGTATTACAGTTAAAGAAGATAAAAGAAACTATGTATTTATAAGCAGGATAGCAGTGAGTAACAGCTTTCTGGACCAGAAAGATTTTCAAAAACTAAAGATTCTGAACACTTTCCAAAAGGATCTTTGAGCAAACTTAGCTTATCAAAAGAAAATCAAGTTGAGATGACTACCATAAGATACCTCCATGACAAGAAAATAAGGTAACAAAGGGGTCTAACACTGACATCATAAAGAGATACAGAAACTTTCAGGTTAAAAGTGAAATAGTTTTAAGCATGACTCTGTTCAATCAGCGGGACTAATCTTTCAGAAAAATTACACTGTCCTCAAAATAAACCATTTGTATTTGCCAGTGAGCTGCTCACTACCAGACAGTAAGCATTCAGAGATTAAATGATTGAAAAACCTACTCATCTTAAACCTCAGGTCATCACAGCAACTGCACTCAGTCAATTGTGCATAAAATGGGTAACAGTTTAGCACACTCCTCTGTGACTGTGACAGATGCACCGGGTTATAGGGTACATTTAGAAGCAAATGCATTAATCAGAACATATCTGAAAAACATTCCAAACAGGAACACTTTTTAGCCATGATTATATTGAAAGAGTATTACTTTTCAGGTAAATCAGAAAATTGCACTTTGCTATGTAGACTTTGCATGGCATGACTCTTGCTAAGAAATGCTGCTTCTCACATCACAGCATATAATATATAAAATAGAGTATTTTTAGCTCACCTCACTCTTCAGAGAAGACTGGAGATAGAATCTCATTTAAAGATCTTACTGCATTTGACTGTGTATAACCTCTACTCCTCCAAGGGCAAGCAATATCAAGCCAAGAACTATCAGAGGTTACACCCTTATATCCTTCGATGCATTACTAAGTCATTAAGGTAGGTAGGAAGAAAATTAAAGGTGTTCTTAAAACAGGAGAATCACACATTTTAGAAATACCAATACTCCATTTCCTGTCCTATGCTTAAGGAACAAGCCCAGTAACTTGGCCTTCACTTTTAAAAAGAATTCGTAGCATTAAGTTACAGCAACTACCTCTCCAAAGGAGGGTGACAGTTCTTAGCTTTTATGGTGTTATATTTACATTCAACCTTTTACTGTTTCTGTAATGCTTTACATTATCATTTGGTACCCTTGTAAATTCTGGCCTATTGTGAATGATGTCAGCTTATTTTAATGACTAAGTCACATTTCAGTTACAAGGAGTTTATTCCCCTTAGGGTGCTGCATGTAAGTTTACATGCATATATTTTATGCATAAGATGTGGCTGTAAGTAAAATATGGAACAAAAACCCTCTAAGAAATGCTGCTGGCAGCATATAATTTACAAAAGAAACAACTGAAAAGAACGGGAATGGGCTGACTCTCCGAAGAATTATTGTTCAACACATTAAATATGAGACAGTATAAAAGTGAGACATTAAAAAAAAAAATCAAATCAGCCAATTTAGCACTTATTTTTCAGATGAGTGATTGCTCTCAGCCACTGTTGGTATACCAACTTTTAGTTCCAGTATACTCGACAGGAGCTGAGGACTGAACTCCTGAGGACTGAATTTCTGTAAGCATGTTGGATTAAAGACTGGGAACACCTAAAAAGGATGACTTTCCAGAGCAAACAGAATGCATGAACAAATGAAAGACTCATCATGTATCTCAAAACAAACATTCCTGGCTTGCTATACAACTTTTCACCTCTCTCCTTATCTCTATGCCTGAAGAAATTAAACCAAATTAGTTAAACAAGAACAGTCCTCTTGTTCTAGAACTTGTTTCATCATAGAAAAACTGTTACGGTTTCTATCTCTCACTTGAAAAATCTCAAATATATGTAGTTTATTACAATCCCATGTCGTAGGGAAAAACAGAGTCAAATTAAAGAGGTGAAGATGTGGCAACATTCAAGAATTCTCTTGCAAACAAGTTACTGCTGCTGTTCAAAGTAAAGCTTAAACTCAATTTATTACTCAATGCAGAACAGTGATTCTAAGATCATGGAATATCAGCATTTATTTCCAGATAAACTGTAGTGGATAAGAAGCTAGATTTTTTTTAAAATAAGGTGTCTGAAAGCATCAAGTATTTTGAAGAGCCGCTTTAGGTCAAGCAGATTCTACCACAGCAAGAAGAACCCACAGAGTTAGAGAATACAGAACCACGTTCCCTCAACTAACTTCAATGTTCTATCTATACAGATTAGGTTTCAGTCACACACGCAATTTAATTCCACAATGGGAATTTATTTCCTACTGTCATCTATCCTCAGAAATAGCAATACATACTCCCAGGCTACAAAGATGTGGCTTCTGAACTGTGAGTGGTGCCACATCTGAACTGTTAACAACGGGATAAGGTCCTCCATTTCTGCAGGAAAAAGACAACACAGCCCATGAATGACCTTTCTCAAGACATCCTAGTTACATACAATGTATGCTATTAGCTATATCAAGACAGACTCACCACACTCAAAACCACTAGCAGGTATAACACCAGAACTTTTTTTATACTGAATCAATTTATCAGTGATAAGGAAACAGAAGAGTGATGTGCAATACTCTGAAGTTAATTTTACACAAAGCCAATTTTATTTCCACCCAGTAAAAAAAAAATAAAAATCGTAAGTGTCAGTACTAGTCGAGAGAGGCTGACAGGTTCCCTTCATCATAGGCAAAATCTATTAAAAACAGTCTAGTATTTTTTATAATTAGTAGGCTATCAAATCCTTGGAAACCAGGTATTTTAAATTGGTTTTAGATTTATAGTAGTAGATATGCTTATTTTTTTCCCTAGAATAGATGAAGCTATTTCTGATTTCGTAACTGAAGTTTCTCTAGTCTCTCTTCCCTGTGTTTTGTATAGAAACACTTTCAAGTTGCATTAGTTTATCTCTATGTCCTCTTCATACAGATTCTTTTACACAGAAAAAGAGCACAAAATAAGCCCAAGGCAGCAAAGTTGTTGAGGAATGAAAGCTTCAATGTGAGACCATCAGAAATATCTTGCTTACAATACTTTCCACATTTGGTGTTAGAAAAGGAGTAGGTTTCAAGCCAAGAGCAATTGTTCAAATAAGCCTTATCTTCAAGGATGTTCTACCTTCTATTTACTATGATGCATACAAAAGCTTCTTGAAATCTGTTACTGCATGAAGATAAAGACACATAATTAACTTACAGACTGTGTTACAGGTAATTTGAAATAAAATCTAAAGGGTAAGAAGGTTCATAAAAAAGATATCAGAAAAAATGTTGAAATTCAGGTGTGATTTATTTTCATGAAGCTTCCATGTACTAGATGCTTAGAAGAGAGGGGAAAAAAAGGCAGCTGAAATGATAGGTAACAGACAAAAGGTGCCGTTCAGAAACATTAGAGGAAGTTGCAGAATTATGCTGAGTTAAGATTTTTTTTTGCAGCAGTTTCGCTCATGGAAAAAAGGAAGAAAAGCATCAGTGAGCTGCCTGAAAGTGCTGTTGTGACTATGACTTACAGGAATTGACTCTGGTATCGTGCTGGAGGAGTTGTAAGGCCCATAAAGGAAGGCTGGTGCGTACTCATCTGTCACGGCGCTGTGAAAACCGCTTTGGCTGCTCAGGTTGTTGCCACTACTGCTGTTTCTGTTGTATAAGTTGTTGTTCAGTTCATGGTTTTTTCTGTATGGCAGCTGCAAGCTGCCATTCAGGTGACTGGAGATATGGCTTACAGAAAAACCTGTCCTAGAGGACGATGATGTCATTTTGCTCTCATCATCATCTGAAGCAGCATACAGGTTCCCTAGGGAACTGGCTAGTCTGGAGTTTATGGAAACGCTGAATGGGAAACACATGCAGGGAAAAAAATACACACAAGGTATGTAGAGATATACACAAAAATGTAACGGACAATTCAGAAGACATTAGGTGAATAACACAGACCATTCTGAAATAGATTATTTCAAATCCGTGTTTGCACACAAGTTCATTTTCTAGCTCCCAAGTAATGAAAAGCAGAATTCTTTGTCAGGACTCTCCAAGTTTTGCTCATTCAAGCACTACGCTATGGCCAGCTTTCACCTCTGTCAAACCATACATGCATGCAGGAGATTGGGTTAAAAGGTTTAGGCAGTATCTGATTTACACTGAAAAACTGTTCCGTGTACACAAAGTACAAGAACTCCTCCATTTCTTGAAATCAGTTTTGTGATACAAGCCTTCATGTAACCAAGAAATAAGATGATGAAATTCGAGACTAGACATAGGGTGTCCTGAAATATCTCAAGCTGGTTACTCCTCAGGCAAATATTTGTGCACACAGTTATTAAAAATGCATCAGTCATTCTGAAGTTCATTTAATATATATAATTATGTAGGACAATAGTAATAATGGAATGAAATAGTAATAAATCAAGGGTTCATAAAAAATTATATTAATTATCACTCAGTATTCTGAGAGTAATAGTATATAGCCTTGTGGGAATACCTGCAAAATATCTATAAGCTGAGATAAGTGGAAAAACCCAGAACAACCCACTTGAGCAACACAGTACTGCTTCTGATGACACAATCTCAACAAAACCCTCAGACCAGTAGGATAGACTTTGGGTTTTGCTTGTTTTTTAAATCTGTAGGCAACTAAAGTTTGGCTAGTGGAACAGCAAATCACTTTGTAAGTAAATTTAAGTCTTCTTATAGCCAAGAACAGCAAGCACTTCATAGGCTGCAGATGTGCTGACAACCACTGTAGGATACAGTAAGCATTTGTACCAAAAGGAGAAGAAGGAAAAAACCTTTTAAGGTTAGAGCCTGAGGACGAGGAAAGTCTGCTTATTCTTTCTGCAGATGGTGAAGTAACTGCCATCACTCTGGAGGCCTTCAGAGGAGATATGGATCCTTCTGTGCTACCTGAAGTATTCAGTCTAAAAAGAGTGCAGAGTTCCAGTGAGAAGCAAGATTTTATAATCAAAATATACATCTCCAACACGTATAGTCTTTCAGAACATACACTGGTATTTTAAAAAGTGTGAATTCTCAAGTTTGAGAACTCAACAGCAAAAATTCAAGTTTGCCTGTTCAAACATATTTTTAAAAAAACCTTTCCAGATATCCCACTCCAAGTATTTCCCCTGGTGCATCTTATTAAAACAGTTACAGGCTACTTTTCACCTTGAAAATTTATGAAGGCCAAGTGTCCGTTTTTAATGAGCAGAATGTTATACTGGACTATTCAAATTGTTACTATTATGGCTGTCCATATTAATTAATTTAAAAAATTAATTTTCTCCAACCCTAGACCAGGGGATGCAACAATCAGACCTTAAAGGATGAAAAAACTTGGCTACAGATCTCCAACTACAAGCACAGAAGAAAAATGACATCTAGCAGCTTTAATTACACACCAAGAAAGGGCAAAACGTTCATTTCCAGTGCTAGCCATCTGGAGTAATCCAACTCAAAAATTCAGGTCAAAAACTGGAAAAAAAGTGCTCTTTTCAGTATTAATGCTTGATAATAATAGAAATTTTGTCTTACATACTGCATTTTAGATTCATTGCGGTAAGGCATGCAATTTGCAAGTCTTTAAAAATCTGCCTATGCTCAAAAGTCTGATATAGTCATCTCATAAACTGATTAGCAATGATCCAAAACACTGAAAATTAAGACCCTAGTCAAGTGATGTACATTTAGAACTAGAATTTTAAAGTCAGTACCTGAAGGGTTGTGATATTGACCTGGTGTGCAGCTTCATGTCTTGCAGCCTAAAGAAACAAAAGCAGCAATCTTTATCCAAGGATAAAAACCCTTTCCCCTCTGCCAAATCATATCTGTGTGTCTCAGGTTGGCTTAAAAATAAGAGTTAGAATTATTGTCAATCAGTGTTTTAACTTACAGTTAAAGAACAGAGAGTTACTTCAGGTTTAATTTCACAGTTCACATTTTTACCGGTTCTGAAAAATTCTAAATTTCTATACAGAGTACAGAAAAGTAATTACAGAAAGACAACTAAGTTCAATTAAAAATATTTTGTTCAAGTCATAAGTTTTAAAATGCTGGTGCAGATTTTGAAGTATTTTTTACATTATCTTTTACTGCTACACAGTAAGAAGGCATCCCTAAATGGGGAGACGGAGGGCAAAAAAGGAGAGAAGAAAAAGCTTAACGAACCAAATCTGCAACTAATAGATACATATCTGGAGAAATTTTCACCACAGAAGGTGGTACAGGTAATACCATTGCCTTAAACAAGATCATGTACTTGCCACACAGATCTGATAGCACGGACTGAATTTAAAATTGCAAATTACCTCAGAATGGTATAATTACCTCAGAGATCCAGTTGTAGAGGAACAAGGCCGTCTCCGACTTTTTAAGGCATTCAGCTTATCTCCCTGTGTCATGCCATTCTGAGCTTCCACATCTGCTTTGTCTTCAGAATCATTCTGCGAAACAAAAGTATGCAAGCAAGGGAATCTATCAAATCCTAGGAGCAGCGTAGTGCCAAAGTACCAAGCATCTCCTTCACAAAGATCAGAATCCAAAGGGCTGATCTACCGTCTTCTGCAGAGGGGGCAATGCTCTTTGCACAGCTGTGGTACATTAAATGTGCCTCTGTACAAACACACTCACATAGGGCTTTTGCAGAATCTGACCTCAAAGTCAGTTCAGGATGCTCAAGACTAATACCAGCATTTATTTACTTCAAGGAAGTCTGTTGGACATTTTACACACTTACGTTGTTAGTTAAAACTTGGAATAAGCAGATTTTTTTTGTTTCCAGGAGGAAAGCTGACTTTTTGTTTTCCTTCATTCTCAAGAAAACAACTGAAAATCCTGAGAGAATGACTTGAAATAACGCAAACCTTTTGAAGCTTGAAAAAGTTCCTGTAACAGTTTTAAATATTACTTGATCTTTTTTATTTTTTAAGTGGCGATTTGTTCTAATTATGACCTATAAAAAGTTAATCTGAGAAAAAGCAATCTAATACAAGCCTAAAAAAGCAAAAAATTTGGAAGTTATCTATAGCTAGTTACTAAAAGCTCAGCTTCAGTCTGTTTGAAATCTTTCCTAAGAACACTTACCTCCTTGTATTGATCCAAGTCTTGTACTTTATTCAGATTGTCACTGATGGAAATGTCATTCAAGCCACAAAGAACTCTGTTAATGTTTCCATCAACTCCTCGCTGTTTCTGCTTTGATCGGATGAGATCTCCCTCCAGCCATAACATTGCTTGCTTCCTTCAGGATACAAAACCAAAGCCATTCATATCAACAAATTTGCATACATATAAAAAACAATATGAAAACATGCCATGCTTACAGATTCCTAACATTTGAATCTTCTGTACATCTTCATCTAGAAAAAAATTTACACGTCTATCACAAAAAAAATTAGAACTCAATGTTTAAAAACAACAACCAAAGAAGTCCAGAATCACCAAACAAGTCTGTAGTCATCACAGTACTGAAACTTCATTTTACCAAATCCTTCTCGGGAAAGAGGTTAACTAAACAGGAATCTGCAGTGCTTTTCTATACATCATATGTAGCATAAATGATGATACAGAACTTTGCAACTTACTAGGGTAAGTTTTCTGAGACAGATATTGTGCAGTAAAACTACAGCTGACCTGTGCAGTGCAAGAGGATGTAGTCATGTAAAGTTCAACAGGACTCTAATACTGACTTTCAGAAACTGAAAGAATATATCCTTCACACAGGTGGTAAAATAATAACAATTTCATTGCTACAATGTGCATGGACAGAGCAGACTTTCTGGATGAGGCTGCATTATTCGTTGATAAGGATGTTTGGTGCGTAGGTAACAGTCATGCTAGTTTCATCCAATCACATCCAAATGAGATCCTATTACATACTATTGAAACAAAATTAAATTCTTACACTGAACAGAGAAGAAAAGAATGAGGAATTAAATCAGAATACATTTTCACTGGAAACTTTTGTTTGGAAACAAAATATTATGGCAAACCTTAAGAGCTAAGGGATCTGAGCCAACTGCCTAAGCTTGCTCAATAACAAATGCAAAAGGTAAGCACTTACAGAAAAATTTCACTACATCCCAAGAAAACATCACGAGAAGGCAGAACAAAGGGTTGGGGGAGTAGAGGGAGTGCCACTTTAGTCCACCTAACAGAAGCAGCCTAGAAAACATGCTTGAATTTAAATACCTTTGAAATCTCTCAAGATTAATTGCATTATGCAGTAACAAACTGATTTAATACACATTTCAGTGGAAGAATTTCTATAAAAAAACCCCAAACTAGTCAAACCTCCCATATCAAACCTCAAAGAACCTAAGAGATTAGGCTTTGACACCTATGAAGCTTGGGGTTTCGAAATTGCAAGATTTTACCTTTTTGTCAGATGCAACTTTGCAGCCCTGAGGGCAAGACATTTTATATTAGAAAGATGTAACTGACATTCTTTCCCAATTCCATTTTGACACCACTGGTGACATTTGTCTGAGTGTCGAAGCAGGTATCTACTACCCTTAGGAGAGTAGAAAATTCTTACTGAACAACACTATGGCTCTCAGCTGTGACAAATGAAGTTAGATCTGAAGGATCTTTGCCTATCTATAAAATCAAGCCAAGTATTCCTTCAGTCAAACCAAGAAAAGACATGGGCCTTGTTCTTCCTCTCTTGTAAATAAACAGCACTTACTATTCACATTACCTACTATCTTTCTTGTCATTTTGCTCTATTGTGTAAGTGAGATTTTTAAGAGTGTATCATCCAAGCACCAGCACTTTCTGAAGATGACTAATCTGGCTCCAGTGAACACCTGTAGTTTCTGAAAATTTGTAATCTGCAGTATTTGAGAGGTGGCTTGCCATTATTCAAAATAGAGGAGTGTCCATTTAGTTGCACTGGAAAATAAATAAAGCCCCTCATTCATGCTCAATTTCTCTTACAAATTACAGTAATTCCTCTTTCTCTCCAATATCCTAGGGATTTTAAGATGCAAGGTCAGTGCATCTTTTACTGTATTTACACAGCATCTAGCAGAGCTGATGAATTCTCTTTTTCCTACTTGTAGTGGATTTTCTTAAAATGTTTTCTCCCATAAAGTGAAAATGCCTCCAAGTAATTATCATCATGCCATCAGCTCAAATATATCAGCATAACCACTACAATAGTAAATGCACACCACAGAAACCACTATGACATTAAACTTACTGTCTACATCACTGTCATTCATTTCCAGTCAGGATCAAATCTGAAGCTGTATTAAAACCATACATTTGTTTGGCTACAACTAATAGCTCCAAATCAGAAATGTATCATACATCATGCTAAGGAATCTGATGGAGATCATAAGCTGTCTGCCAAGTACTTATTTAATTTTTAGTTACAATTAAGAAAAAACATACAAATTACATTTTAAGATTAACTTGAAGTGCCACAGATGATATATAAAGTATTTAAAGACTATTCTTCCCATGCTAATATTTAATAAATCCTATTTGTTGATTTAATCTTTTGTCCACATCTGTCCACTTCCAACACTTTTGTCTAACTCCTAAATTCCCCAGAACAGAAACATGCAGTCTTGAGGCCCTGTGCCCCTGTAAGGGGACAACATGCACAGAACACCAGAGAAGCTGACTGCTTTTGAGTAACTCAGATTTCAATCCCCTATTAACTAACCTTAAATATATTGAACAGGGAATAACATACAAATGTCAGTAAACAAATTAGATCCTATAAATAGTGCAAGATGGATAGGGATGGAGAGGAGCAAAGAAGGTATTATACATATATATATATATACATGTATATACATACTCTTCCAAGAAGTGTTGCTGGGGTCCTATAATAGAGCCTGGGCGACATATTCTTATCCAAGCAATGGCTTCAGCGTGGGTGAACTTGTAGTGCTTCATTATGTAACAGGCAATCAGTGTTCCTGTTCTCCCCAGGCCAGCTACAGAAACACAAGTATCAACAGCCACATATGAAGGGATGAGCATTCCAGAATTATCAAATGAAAGTATGAGATGTAAGAAAACTTCCATGCAATGTTATTCACCATATTAGTATTTGAAGAAATAATTTCTGATCCAGTGTCCTATTTATCACATAATTCAATTTCAGTGCTGTAGATACAGGGACAAGTATTCCATTCTTAGGAAGAGTTAGTGTTTAAAGGAATACCTGCAACAGCGATCACCTGTGGCACTTGAAAAATACAACTCTGAACTTTGTTTAAAAAAAGGCCAACATTTTTTAAAAAGCCGTGATCAAGCTGGAAACCAACTTCATATTTATAATACCAGTAAAAAACCATAATCAAAGCATCTTTGACAGGCCAACACAAGTACCTAAAAATCGTGGTGCAAGTACATGTCACATCTCAACAGAGAGCAAACCAGTGGCTTTTTCTTTTTGAATCAGTTTTGTTGTGAAACCAACACATAAAACTATTCACTGCTATCTCTATAAACAGCAGTGACTGTTGACCAGTGCATAATTTTAGATATCAATAGCTTAAAATAATTTAACCCATTGCCCAACAAATCACAGACTAATCCTGTTTTTAAGGGGACAACAGAGACACAGAAAAACTAGCTTTCAATATCAGTAAAATCTCAAACTAAAGAGTGAGAATTAATCTTTTTCTAGCTGTGTCTCATCTACCAGTAGTGTTTCCCCATTTAAACCTTTTTTTCCCACAAATACAGTATTTGCAATTTACAGTCTCACCAACAACTATCCAAATGGAAACTCTCCAAGCAGCCAGGCATCTCTGCTGTCAATTCTATACACAACTATGAGCTCTTTACATTTAACCAGTAACTAAATCTTGCTCTGATGAAAGTGAAGAGGATTTAGATAGAAGCATGAAGGTAGAAGTTCACACATAGTGGGGTTCCATAACTGTAGCTTGGAAGACAAGCTCTGAGGACTCATTTAAAAGGAGAAGTATTGATTTCAGTTCTTTCCTCCAACATTCTGCTAATGTACAAACTTTCCACTACAATCCTTTGCAATTAACTGTTCTAAATCATCTGAGACAAGCACTTCCTAGTGTGAAAGCTGTGCTCAGAACACCTCTGCAATATAACTCTGCCTGAGTTAAACCTGAGTTAACTGCTGACTTAACACTGCAGAGGATTATTTAGGATGGTGTAAAAACTAAGAAGAAGAAGATTGTTGGTTTGCTTACAAAATGGTCAGACAAAAGACCAAAAATACTTCAGTATAAAAAGCACATCTCTAACTCACTCCCAAGTATGTTATATTCCTTTATATTCCAGCAGCTAATCCTGGAGAGTAAGAACCTACTAACAACCTCCTGTTAATCAATAGTTTATACTCTCATTTAGCCAATTAGCAGATGTCCAGCTTATTAATGCCAGAATTTCTGTGTTCTGGCAACAGTAACAACCTGTTGGCAAATGAACCTATTTATCTTTGATATGCGTATTTATTGTTCATGGGAAAATTATGAATAGCATTATTCTTGCTTCTGATCAGGCAAGACATTAATCTCCACAATGTCCTTACACAACTCTAAACATAAATCAAGCTGAACCCTTAAAAGCCTTTGTTAATCTCTCTTGACTAAGCATGTTTTGTGCATTTTTGGGCTGGTTTGCTGAATTAGGCTTGTTTGAAATGCTGGCATCACAATAACTCACATCAACTTGAAATGTGGAATTCATACTCCACAGAAAAATGTAGAACAGTCAAAAAGCACAAAGAAAACCTTTTAGCGTTTTGCATTTCCTGGCCAATTATCATAATGCTGTGAAAGCATAATGCAAAAAAGAAACCTGCATCAACTAAATCTCAAGTTTTCAAGTCATATTAAAAAAACATAGAACAATGAACAACAGACTGTCAGCTACTGCAAGTAACAGTGTAGGATGTAAGGACTTCATACACACAGGAAAATAACAAATATTTGGCATATATTTAGTCAAGTACCATAAAGCATTATTACTCTCACAATCTGAAAGTGTTCTTATATGCTTTATTTATGGGATAAACTCTATGGGTTTACACTTATTTTGAATTTCAGTCTGAGAAACGAATAAGTGCACATACCTTTACAATGTACAGCAATGGCACCATCAGCATTTTCACAAATGTTCAGGAACCTCTGAACTATACTGTCACTTGGTGTGCTGCCATCTATGAAGAACAGATCATAATGCTCAAAACCAGCATCAGTAAAGCGTTTTGCCTCATAAATTTTCTTGTTTAGTCTTATGATTGATGTGACGTTATGCTTCTTGAAATAGGAAAAGTAGGCTTCAGGTGCATGAAGAGGATAACCTATAAAAAAAAAGCCACAACCATTTAATGTCATAGGTTCATTAATTTCAAAATCCCACTAATCAAAATTGCCCCTGAAACCTTTTTTGAATGATAAACACACTAATACTAAAAATGCTTTAATACTTCATTCAGACTAGATATGCTAAGTGAAATAAAAAATTGTCCAAAAAATGCTCACGGAGACCACTTTAATTAAAAAAAGTATTAGGAGGCAAAAAGTTAAAACACAGCCTATGTGAAACACTGTACTGTCTCTGATTAAGCTCCCATTCCTCTCTGCAAGGCGGATTTATACATAAAGCTGGGGACATGTAAGAATTCAGCATTTCAGAGCAGCTGTTTATCTACAGTCAAGCTGCAGATCAAAGAATAAAATCATGCTTGAAAAGGAAACACTGTTTATGAGGAAAATAGATTGCTCATCTGTATTATGGATGAGAGGAACAGTCAAAGGGTAGACTGCGGTACCAAAAATATTCTTGTCCTACTGTGAAGTAGGAAAGCTTTATTGCCTTGATTCTCAGTCGAGAGACAAAAGGATCCTCTAGAAGAAGATGGGGGACAGGGAGGGAGGTCAATGACCAACCACAACACAGCTGTTCAGGACAAGTCATACATGCATTAGTAAATGCAATTCAAGTCATAGTGAGAGTCATTGAGTCAAGTCATGCAATTCACAACATAGTGAGAAAAACGTAGCTTTGTAACGTGTACTTGCAATCACCTGGGAGAGGGCTATTTATAGTTTCATAACTGGATTTTAAGTGTGCTAATTTAATGATTTTCAGTTATATATGTTATAAATAAAACAGAGGTTTTCCAAATTCCATTGAACAATTTAAGTAAACTCAGCAAAAATTCTGCAAGAAAGGCTGCAACAATGATTGGGGAAGAAACACAAACCAACCTCATTATTTTCTTTCGGGATTTTGTTTAAATTTGCAGTGGACACTATGTAACCAGCAGCATTTCAGTCATAAAAGAAACATGTGGGAGCAGAAGAAAGGGGTGGGGAGGGAAGACAGATATTCAGAAAATATGCTCGCATAAACAACAGGACATGGCACAAATAATATACTCAAATTCAGAAAAAAACCTCATCATAGTATTTAAATGACTGATTTTCCTTTTAGCTGGACCAAATCTCTACTTTCCCTCTGTCAGTCAAGCAGTGACTTTTCTCTCTTTTTTTATTCCATTAGAATCACGTTCCCTAGGTTCTTCACATTACCCCAAGTATCTTCAGTAGTAAAGGCAAGCTTCTTTTAAAAGTCTTTCCTGGTCTGTGTCACAAACTCTTAACACAGTCTTCTGTGTTTAAAGCAACTCACCTTTAATTCTGCACACTTACTGCATCAGGTGTCAGGCTCCACGAGAATAGTAAGTGACCTGAGTCTCTCAGGCACTTCGTCACAGGATGAAACTCACTGACTGTTAGAATAATTGAAATTCTTCTGGCAAAGAAGAATTCCAAAACTTTCTGAATTAAGTTCTATGATCGTACATAAAATGCTCACTGGATGATTATTTCTGAAGATTAAAACTGATCTATAACCCTCTATTATCTTCTGCTCATTTGCTCTGATGTTTCTACAGGCTGGAAAAATAAGATCATAGCACAGCATTAAAACATACACCATACCATTTTCAAGCTTGCTTTTCGGGTGTGGTCCACTAAAAGCCAAAAATTTTCCTGGAATAATCCAGTTGAAGTCACCATTTTCCACTCGCTACAAAAATTTCAGAAGAGAAAAACATTTTAATATATGCATATACAAGGTAAAAAAAATGACTAAAGATTTTATTTTACTCTTTCCTATGTTCTTGTTGCATTAAAATGAAACACTTCAAATGTAGTTAGTTAGCTTAACTATATGGGACAAATTAACCATAAGCTGCTTCTCAGATGTATCTTAATAAAATGAAATGTAAACAAAATTTGCTGAAGTTTTCCAATAAAAGCAGAAATATCCTTTATGTAAGATATTTCTGCTTGAGAGAGAGTTCAGTGTTTCAGGACACCTATTAGTAACACTGACAAACACCAAGATTCTTCTATGTTTTAATCAAAAATTATGGAAAAGTGGTTACTTGTAAGGCACTAGCTAAAAAACCCAATTCACAGAAAACAAATTAAAAACCAATTAGCCTTCAAAACAATTACCCTTTCCCTGTAGAAACCAAAATTTACATATTGGCATAAGCTCTGATGAGCCAGTAATCACAGAAGAAAAGTGCAAATTAAATAAAGAGACTACATATTAATAAACTTTCAAACTATGACATTTTGCATTTCTTGCTCACTTTTAAATGAAAACCTAAAAAGGCTCTTCAAATTCTGTCATTGCTGAAAATGAAAGCTTCTTTGGAAATACGTAACATGAACTGTAGTTCAAAACTGCTTTCTTTTCTTTCTTTAATTGAAGACTGCTCATTCCGTGTTTGGCAGTGCAGTTATTCTCAGCATGACTTTTAAGGACATGGCACTCGGTTCAGCTGCATTATTAAGCTTGTGTTTTTAGCCCTCAGCTCATCAGAACATCCTAATGAGTGAAAGGTTCTGATAATGGACATCTCTGTAATCAATTCAGCAACCGTGTGCTTAGCTGAGCCCTTTAGGCTTGCTCCCAACGTCCTTGCACAATGGACACTCCTGGAAGGTACCCAGGTTGCATAAGGACTAGAGAACCAAGCTCAGGGCCAAACCAGGACCCCTGTCCCCATTGGTACCACAGACGGACATCTCAGCACTGCAGCATCCCTACTCCCTTTAGGGAAGAAGTCCTGTTCAGTAAGCTAAAAATATTTTTGTATTTGTATCACCAGTTTTATTTGTGGATTAAGTTCTTTATAGTTACAGGGGTCATGGTGAATAATTTCTATTTTAATCAATATGAACTACAGGTATCTCTGTATATGTATGTATATATATGCTCGACACTACACGCAAACATCCTTATTATTAAAAAACCCAATCAGTAATTTACTTCCAGTCCAACAAAAGGGGAATTAGCTGCCTTGACAACGTAGTAAGATGAAAGAACTATAAACATGAAACAGAATTTCCTTTTAGCCTGCTCCATTTAAGTCGTATGCAACTTTTGTCTACATAACCACACATCTGAAGACCTAACATAGCAAAAACCTGTAACATTTAAAGTTTTTGAAATATAGCACAGGACATAACTAAACATAAAGCTGACCACGATGTATAAAAAAAAGAAGACATACCAAAAAATGGACAAAAAATTAAAGATGATTCCAAGCTCTTGCTTCTTAAACTCAGCAAGCAGCATACTATAAACATCATTTACATGTATGTACTTTTCACAAACTAAAATAATGTTAAGCCTTAAACAGATAATGGGACAGCGACAGCTTTAGTCAATTATTTGAATATTCTTTTTCAAGCAGACTAACACCTACTATACCTACAGAATCCCCAGAATTCCTAACCACCACTTGTTTTTAGAACAAGTTTTTTCTTTTTGTACATAGAGTAAGCAAAAAAGCAGCATACTTTAAATTTTAGTTCCTGTTAATTTAATTTTGGTAATTCTGCAAAGGCTATACCAATTTCTCAACCTAATCATTATGGAACATTACAGGATACAGAAATCCTTCTAAAAATGCTTTCAAGTTTAGTGAAATAGGCCTTTTTGTGTTATAGACTGCCTACTGCAGGCATCTATTGTATAGATGTGCTGTCAATTAACTTCTCCCACTGTTTATTCCTCTTCTGACTTCACTTTCTTGAACATTTATGAAGCATTTAAGTATGTATCTGAAACACATACAGCTGTAGGAAATGCTTTTTAAATGGAGATTTTCAAACTAAGCAATTTTATTCTCATTACTTCCAAGTTTTCTGAAAACTACAACATAGGGGAAGAATAAGGGAAGAATACTGGCTACACTAAAGCAACATAAGGTCAGAAAGAGTTTGATTTATATTCTAATATTCAGTACACCTCTAGTTTATATATCTATCTCCTTAACCAATACAACCACAGGAATTCATAGGTGTTCCAAAGACAATGTCCAATAAACTAAATGATTGGCACTGACTTCAGTAAAAACCCTTTCCTTTCCAGGAGTGAGACCTGGTAGACAAAGACCATGCAACTCTTTTGGACCAGATGTACGTACACCCTCTGTGCCCGAGACTTCCTCTGCACACAGCCCAGTCCACAGGCACAGCATAGCATATTTTAAAGCTTCTCTAAAGCAATGTAGCTTGAGATAACTTTCTACTACCAGCAGATAAAGGTGTGCATGTTACAAAGTCCTAGAAGCACCTACAGCCAACCAGAATATCTATACTTAGGCTGTAAGAAAGTTGGCAGAACAATGAATGACATCTGTTAGCTTTCTGGGACTTGATTAGGGAAATATTTTGGATGTATTTCCCTTACTAGAACTCCACATATTGCATCCTTACTAAAAAAAAAAAACCCTCGAAATCTGCTTAATCTATGTGGCTATAAAAAATTTGTCATATATTTGGGACTAATAGGAATGGAGAGAGGAACTAACAAGAGCTGAAAGAAAACATATTCTGTGTGTCAGCTGAGACACCTTGGATCGTATCCTGGGAGAAGGCTGGGAAAGCATGAGAGAGGTCCCAGAAGCCAGAAGGGCTATGAGAAAACTGTAGATTTATGATATGATGCACTGAAATCGCAAGTACAGTAATCCTGCATGTTCTGCAGTAAGAGCGGATAGGTTTCCATGTACACACCTTACATATGAACACTGGGTTTTACTTGAATTAAAACGTGTTTCCAGTATGTTTTGAGTTGAGGGGCACTGTATACTCTTATTTTAGGTAACCCAAGCACATTCAACACATTATTAAATGTACAAACCTCATAGTGTTCATATTCATCCACATCAAATGTCTTAAAGTCAAAAAATCCATGCTGCAAGGCCTAAAAGGCAACAAGGTGTCAGTTTACACTGAAATACAATATATAATCTCATTTTATAATACCTTTTTGAGCAAAACTAAATTCCCTAATGTTTGTGGTTGTGGCTTATTGAAGCTTTTACATCAAGACAACATTACATTTTGCACAGATTAACAACACAGACAACAAAAACTCCAACAATGTCACTGAAACATGTTAGGCTCATTATTTCCCCCCCAAAGACATGAGGATGGGACACAAGGTTGTTGCATATCACTTAAATTGTAACATTGATTCTCCACAACCCACCATGCAGGGTTTTCTTTCTGTAAGGCAGATGACAAGTTAAAAAGCAATTCCCTTTTTGTCACACACTCATTTAATGATTCCTATGCCAAATGTATTTTCATACAGTTGGACATAACAAAACATCGAACACTGAGAGTTCATCGATTTTCTGTACTTATTATGAGACTCTGGTTTTACCACCATAATACCTAGGCAAAATGGCATATACAGAATGCAGTGCCATGTATAGTCTCTATTTTATTATTTCTTTTATACACATTTCACAGGTAGAATAAAGTCCACTAGACTACATCAGACAGTCTTTACTACAGGACTGAAAGAAGTTTTGTATTTGATTACTGTATTATTATTAATTATGCCACTTTTGTACTAAAGACCTGTATTTAATAAGCATATTGAAAACAATTCTATAAATATGAAATTCATAGCCAAAATTTATTCCAATTTGGTGGAAGACATTTCTGCACCATATATTTATACTGAACCTATTGCATTCTGAGAAATATAGATATTGCACAACATTCTGGAATGAAGGTGTGATAAGAACACATCACAGATCTATTATTTAAAACCAATAATCATCAGACTACCATTGTTTGCTACATACAGAGCACCTTTTTAGGACAAATGAAAAATAGCTTTGTTATAGACAACATAGGCTCAGTGACTGGACCTGTCATGAAGCCTAAGATACTGAGAGGTTTGTCTGAACAGCTGATTTTGAAAAATGTATTTCATTTAAGCTTGGCTGGCTGGCTGCACTTCACAACTTGCAGGCCCCTGAATTAGACGTATATGATATACACACACACAAACACCAAATTTATCCAGGTAAACTAAGACTACTTTCAGTTAAGGCATAAGTTTTCTGCCCAAAGTGCTTTTACCTCTGCAGGCGAATTAGACAAAAACTCAGTAACAAATTTTATGAGAACAAAGGAGGAAAATCTGATTCTCACCGTCCTTTTGATGTATTAGCTGCAGATAAATTACAGTGACTGCACTGACTACTTCAGATCTTCAGGATCTGTAGAATGCCTCACAAATTACAGTCTTGCTGGTAACTGACAGCTCCTTTCCCACCCCCACAAAACTAAAAATATTAAGCTTGAGCTCTCTTTTTCCAATTTTAAAAAACCACTTGTTTTGCCATATTTTTAAGAATCACTAGTGGTCTATAAAGTGTCCATACAGAACTGCTCCTATAGCCTGCTCCCTTCATCAAGGCCAATGGGAAATGATGAATAACATTTAAAGGTCCCCAATCAAGACCTGATGTAAAACTTTTTAAGAAAACAATACTGGAGCTTAATAGCTCAGGACTACTTAAAGTGTCACATCAAACCACTAGTAAGATACATTAGTTTTCATTGGTTTTAAGCAATTTTGAAAAGATCAGTGTCAAACACCGAACCAAGTGTTTTGGGGGAAGCTGGGGCCAAGTACATGCAAAAACTGTTCATATTAAATCTCAGTATACCCTAGGTATCTGTTTCTTTTGACTTCATCAACCTGTCATTCCCTCTCACCAATGGTTATAAATGATCTATTACCAGATTTTGCATGGTGTCTTGCATTAAGAGCTGTCCCCTAGCCAGGCCTGGTGCACTTGCATGCTCCAACTCATGGGGTGAAGTTCAAAAAGCTGTCAAAGGCCAGGCCAGACAGGTCAAAGTGCAACCCTCCTCTGCCATCACTACTCAAACACAGTCCTCAGTAGCTTAGGCTTCAGGAGGGCATACTACTCATCCACACAGTGTGCTCTGAAACCAGGTTTTATAATCTATTTTGACAGTATTTTTCTTCATGTTTTAAAAATTAATTTAAACCTGTTTTGCTAAGAAAAAATGTTATTACCTTATTTACTCCCTGTAAACAGTCCAAGATGGTAAGATTGTATGTGCAGTTCCCAAATGAAGCATCCCTATGGATTTAATACAAATGAATTTAATATACACAGAATTATTTTAAGAACTAGGGGAAAGGCAGCACACAACAGAATATATTCAAGCTATTCAATCCCCTTCGAGAAATCTGAATTAAAGTTCAAAGACATCGTTTTAGAAGCTTGTTCAGGCTAAAGTACTCCCCTAACCAAGATGCAGCTCAGAGTAAATGCAGTTGGATATTGCAAGCTATTTTAGATGCATACTTTACATCAGGTAACTACATGCTCTTTACCAAATTATTTACGCTATTCTGGAACAGGAAGGTTTGCATCTTCTCTGGATTGTGTAAAGACAGTAGCAGATAAAGCACAGCTTGCTTTAACCATTATTCAATTCTTAATTGAGTGACACTAACACGGGCAGGCAAATAAGACTACCAGCTTGGAATTAATTTACAGGCTTTCATTTTGATGCCTGATTACAGATGTGATCAGAAGTTATCCCGACATAATTAACTTTAAAATTACTTAACCTCAGTTTACCACTATGAAAATTACAACCTGTCTGTAAAAGCTGAAGTGAGACTCACCACCGAAAAAACCCCACCAAAAAAATGCATTGTGGAAAAATGAAAAAGTACTTTTCAAAGTGTGCTTCAGACCAGTTTGATTTTAACAAAACTCTGCCTGAGCAGATTATTTTCTTATCACTCATTAAGGAAATCTTTTATAGCTTTTTCTCTTAGCTATCTTAGTCAGAGTCCTAAGAACTGTGATTTATCAGAACAGTGAAATTTTAGGTTCAGACAGATACATATTTAATCTGTAACTGATTCAAAATTTCAATCTTTCATTGAAAACTTTTCATTTTTGATTAAATTTGCTATAAGTAGTATGAAGTTTGTGATATGCTCCTTCAATCTCAAGTACTTTAAGAGTAGAAAATTCTCCCTATTCTTTAAGAGCAGAATAAGTTTAGCAGTTTTCAGCAAGAAGTGTTTGTAGAAAATGTTTTTGGTAGTGTCATATTGCAGGCAGGCCAATCTAAAAATGCTTTCAAATCATTAGATTATTAAAACACACTTAGCCATAATGTTTTGGAATGGGAACTCTGAAGTGTGTATAAACTTTCCATATCCAAATACAACAAAGAAGTTTTAAAAATGTGAAGCCATAAAGTATTTTCATAACGTTGAATAAGCAGAGCATATCAAAACTTAATATATGAATTTTACAGACAATACATTCTTGACAGATAATGGATTAACATGATTATTTTGAACATCACATGATAACAGATCATTTTAGCACAAAAGCATTTTAGCAAACAAAAAGGTCTTGTGATCAAAAAAAATTAAGTGCCCAGTGGGAATACATACACAGCAGAAAGGGTTCAAAAGCTGTACCAGTTTTCTGGAGGGGCAGACAGTAATAAAATCCAAACCAATGCAAACCACAAAATTAAATATTTAGAGAAATAATAACAGATGATATGATTGTAGCAGACAGGTTCTATTTTATATGTTATTTTGCTGTAATAAGAATATAACTTTTATTTTATCTGTATGTATATAATTACTTCTTTGACTGATAAGGCATCTGAAAGTGCAGTACATAAAAACTATGCTGGGGGACAAAAGTCACATAATCCCTGATCCATTAATAAGAAACATTAGGAAAGGGGGAGGGAGGATGGTGAAGCTGACCCAGATGTCCAGTTCCAGGTGTACAGTATTCTCAGCTACAGTTCCCACAGCCAGCTGTTACCAGTAACGTGCACACGGCTGCTGGCAGCTAACATGGATTATCTCCATCCCCATGTCTCAAATGTCTCATTTCTGCGGATGTGCACCTGACCATTAAAGTAGGTTGCTGATCACATGTTTCAATACAGTATTCTCACAGTCTTTTATGCTCAAACGAATAGCCACCTCACTTTTTGAAGTGTTTTACCATTACCTGACAGAACTCTCTTCACATTCAAAATGAGAAAAAAATGTGAATATTTCTAGGAGATACAGATTTAGTAAGAATCTGAGCTGGCATTACAGAGCTGCATATCCCACATCGGATTTCACAGTTGTTGTAGCTGACCTCAATACTGCATAATGCTTTCCCTTTCACCAAACCTCTAAACACTGTCAATAACAAAACAGTTTGTTTCCCCAGGACTTGCCAATAAAGAAACAAACCCCAGAAGCTATAAACTAAAATCTATCTCTGAAATTTGTGTAATTATTTAGAGACTGAACACAATAATATTAAAACACATTTGTTTTTTCTCTTGAGCATAAAGTCAATATAGAGTAGTTTGAGGTAAAAATGTGAAACTCTGCTTCTCAGTAGGCAACTGATATTCATGGCAATTTAAAATGGTGTTAGCACTGTTTTCTAAATGGAAGTGAGAAGATACAGTGTAAGATCTTCAAGAGACTAGAGCGTCACCAAGTGACAGTGAATCAGCCAAAAATAAGACAAAAGCATCTTAAAGACAGTAGTGCCTTATCCTCCTAAGCTATCTTTAGTTTTTCTATTATAAAAACAAAACAAAACAAATTTCCATGAATTTTGTAAGAGGAATGCTCTGATTTCTTTCCACCCCTGAACTGTATTTGCTGAAGCTGTCTTTAAATGAAACACCAGCTGAAGACCTAAGCCGATTACGGCTTTTTGAGGTCACAGAGCTACATGAAAATAGATCAGTTTCCCAGCGATCACTTCATGTAAACCTACCTCAGTACTCCACAAACAATCTGACGGTGCTGCAGCTTCTAAATTCTAAAAATTTTTTTTTTTTCAAATAGAGGAGACTTCAGGTATCAAATTCACAAACTTGTTAAATAGTCCAGTTGTAACACTTAACTGATCATTGCTCACTGATAAACTCTTCTCTTGAACTAATCAAACAGAGATGACCTATACTACAGAAATTATGTAATATCTAAGGTCCAGGCTGCAAGAATAAATTCAAATCAGTAAGTACTGAATAGCACTGATTAATATCACCAAATTATTTTCTTCACAGACCTTAGAACATGAGGAAAGAGGTAAGACATTTGGGTTATGTTTTGCACGGTACATAAGAGTTATTTTAGTCCTTTTCAAGACACTAAAGGTGTGGAAAGAGTGCAAACTTCCTCATAGCACCACCTTGTTTCTTCATAGTACAGCCTGATGCCAAGCAGACAAGGTACCTAAGGCAGAGCTACTGCTTCATGTTCAATTGCTTGAGCCTCTGTACTGTGCTACATTTTGCAACAGAGATGGTCCAAATGTCTTGGAACCGGGGGGAGGGGGAAATATCTCAAAAGCCTTGAAAAACCAAGGAGGAAGATTAAATTATTTCTCTCCCATTTCCAGCTAATCTAGATTGTCCCACTGCAGGCCTTCATCAGATCTACTTGCCCTTCCCTCTGCACCAGTAATTCTTAAGCTCCTTATATACACCAACCTCTACCTATGAATTCGATACCCAAACAGCCCCTCCCTATCAGACTTCCCATTTCTCATCTAGCTTATCTTACCACAATCCTTCAGTTTACTTCCTCACTCCTCTTTGTCTCACCTCCAGCACAGCCAGATTACATACCCATCTTCCCCAGCAGGACAAACCACACCACGGGTAACAGAATCTGCTTAGGCTCTAATCCAGTGCCAAGACCTGACCTAGTCCAAAGCAGACCCAGAAGAAATTTAAATGCTTTCCAGCCCCACACCATGAAAGAAAGAATGCTCAAGAAATCAGGGTGTTTAATTCTTCTAACAAAAGCTCCAAACACTATATTCCTTCTAGAGACAGCAAGGCTCAAGAAGACTGCCTCCCTCTGACATCGCCAAAGCTTTGTGTTAAAAAACCCAAATCAAGCAACAAAAGCCCAGACACACACCAGATCCCATACACACCAGACAAAACCCACCACAAACCCCCCGTAACTGTCAAAAGCTTTAGTTTTAGACAACCATTTCTCTCACAGCAACCTAGGGCTTGAAACACATGGAAAAAGACTGCAAAGTGGTTATGTTTCAGAGTACTTCCTACTCTACAAATTTATTCCCATCTTCTCCTGAAGCTGACAAATGGAATTAAGCAATTATTCTTTTGTGCTAATTTTGCCAACCCAGAGAGCAAAACCTGAGTAGTCCCTTTGCTGGACTTTGCCTTCTTCAATGTTTTTGGTTAGTGAACTCTTCCCAGGGAAACACAAGAAGCTCTTTTATATATAACATAAAACTATCTCCAGAAAATCTTGCTGTTTCTTCTATTTTTTGATCCCTCCTTCACTGATTATAGAGTAGCTAACTATTCTATTTTGGAATAAAATTTCATTAATTCAAACTCACAAGGATTACCAATGAATAATCAATAAACACGTAATAGGAAATTGTTTTGTGTCATTAAATTTGTTACTGTGGTTCCAATCAGCCTCACAAGAAATCACAGAGACAATTACTTTCATTAGTCCTTACCAGTCAAGCAGAAACAGCATTTTCTTATTATTGCTACAACTATCAATATCAGTATTGTAAGGAGTTAGTTGCAAGGCTAGTATCTATAGCCTTTGATTGGAGCAAACAGGGTCCTGTGAGACTGTTCTGCAAATACACTATTCCTCCCAAGTTTTCTGTCTTAAAATTTTGGGATCTGACAAGTAAGTTTCTTCACTTTGTCAAAACGTCTTTTCTACACACCTTCATCTTCACCGTGGCAGGGGAGAGAAAAACCTAAAGACATACCAGCTTACTACAATTCCAAACAGTAAATTTCTTTAATTGATCAGCAAGATACAGCTATTCAGCTATGGGGCCTGATGAGATGTATCCCAGGGCCCTGAGGGAACTGGCTGGTGTTGTTGAAAAGCCACTCTCCATCATATCTGAAAAGTCATGGCAACCAGGCTACGTCCCCAGTGACTGGAAAAAGGGAAACATCGCTCCTATTTTTAAAAAGGGTAGAAAGGGAGAGCCAGACAACTGCAGGCTGGTGAGCACCACCTCTGTGCCTGGGAACATCATGGAGCAGATCCTCACAGAAGCAATGCCAAGGCACATGCAAGACATTGTTTAATGTAGATCATGACTCCTGCATCTTATACAGAATTTGGAGATGTTAAAAAACATTGACATGTTTAAAATAACTGATTTTCTTTAATGCATTGTCCAAGTATCCTTTATAATTAGCTGAAAAAAATATGGATACCAGTAGCTCAATAAACTTCTTGGGCTCTGGAGAGCTATCAATAACCAGGTCAATGGATAAATTCGTTGTCAATAAAAGCTATCACTGATTTAATACCTTTTTTAAAAATGTAGCTCATGGTTTAAGATTTTGTAGTGAAATTGGTCTTGACACAAAAAAATTTACCACCCCAACAGCTTATACTGCATCTGGCTTCTGTGCAAAGTATGCGAAGAGACAATCTGATCTTCCTTTGCTGAGTGGCTGAAGAATCAGAGGAATTTGATACAGACAAGGTAGGTCTACATTTACAAATGCACTGCCTGACAGTGAATACTACTTGCAAAATGCTGATTCCCCTAAAAGAGAGGATATTGACCTTCTTGCAGTTGCCTTTTATTACCAGTGTTTCTATAAGAATACCATGAGGTATTCTCATTCATAAAGCATAATGGCATTTCATATCCACACAACGAAAAATATTTGGAAGTTTCTTTATTAGATAGGCATGATAGCTAAAATTCCTTAGATTCAAGCCTCAATGTGACCTTAGTACAGAGAATAAAAGACAGATTGATAGAAACTATGATTCACTGAAAACATTCAGCAACCTTAATATCAGCATTTGTTCTGTAAAACAGAAAATGTAACAGCATAAAACCCCCCTCAATCCTGTCTCACTAGCTAGCGACTACGTGATTTCAAATATTTGAATGACTTCCAAATAGTAAAACATAATGCATTATGAAGAAAAGGTTTAAGTGCTAAATCACAAACATGCTAAGAACTATTCTAAAAACCTGACAGTCTGCTAGACTGAGAGTCCTACTTAAGACTTTTATCAATCTGAATGATTTATTATTCCCACAAAGAGCAAGTAATTACATGAGATGTAAAAAATATTTTTTCTGGAGATCAGTCATTTTGATACAATCAATACCTGTATCAGATATAAAACATGTTTTTAGGAGGCAATCTAAACCCCAAACTATTTAGCAGATTCCAAAACAGAAAAGGTAGCCTCATTTCTTGTGTTCACATACCTAAATGGAAGATACGGTGGATTAGATCCAGATAAAAGCATCCTGTAAGCTTCTTCTGGTGTCTTCTTCAAGTATATAACCTAAAAGGGATGGGAGAAGAGGGAAAAAATATCAGCCCTGAGCCTGAGAAGTCTTTAACCAGATAGTAACTTCCTCCAGCACACTAAACTCCCAAGAATGCATGTTATACTCCTTCATGACATACATAGATCACAAAAAGACATGCCTATACAAAGAAAAGATTCAGATATCAATAGAAACTTTCTGGTTTGTGTCAATCCCTTACTTCAAAAAAAGAAAATTTTAAAAAGTCACATACTGCTGCAACTGAGAGACTTTAATGTTGTGTGAATTACGGTAAAATAGCTTACATTTAAAGCCTAAATTCTTGCTTACAGACAAAAGATCCTTAGGGGGCAGTTCAGAGGACTTCAGGAAAAAGATGAGTTTCCATCCTATCAAGGAATTGTGAATCTGAAGTAGGGGCAAATTTGTACCATGTTTTCCCAATGCTACATATTTTATTTGACAGAAGTTCTGGCCCTCCAAAGCTGTGTCTGCTCAAGGACATGCACTAACTTTGACACTTTGAACTAAACACTGCTCGTTGTCTGTCCACACAGCTCATAAAGGCTTATAATAAAGACACCAGGAGGAAACAGAAAAAAGATATTAAGAACAAAAAAGGAAAGAGGAGAGGGAAAGAAACACTGAACAAGCTCCTGAAAAAAATCAAAAGTATCTCAGATGTCGAGAGCAATGCAATAACTGAAGGAGGAAGGATAACTAAATGAAGAGGAAAACATCACAGTACGATTTCAGCACCTAAAAAGGAGTGAATTCCATTAAGAAAAATCAAGGAGACATTTTCTGACTCATCTGTATCAATGAAAAGTCAGCAATCAAAACTTAGCTTCATTTTTTATCTAATACGATGAATCTTCAGAGTGCTTTCATTCTGCAACATACACAAATAAAAAAAAACTCAAAAAGCCCACTGTGAATAGTTTAGATGAACTGGTATCTAAAAAGCAATGTGAGTAAAAGCTTAAAAGAAAATACTTTATAGATAGCAACTATTCTCTTACAGGAGTTTTTTTTACAAGGGACAAGGCTTTTTTCCCCTTGCCCTACTGTCACTACTGTAACTCTTACCATGTGGCCCCGCTCCTTGTAAAACCCAGATTCAATAAATACTGAACATTTAATTTTTTTTCTTTCTCTGACATTTTCATGTTCTCAATCCCTTGAGTGATGATGTGGTTGAAAGTTCCCCACAGTTAGGCCATTACACAGGCACATGACTTGTAGCAATACTGGCCACATGTACTGCTGTCAAGAAAACTCGTATCGTATTTCCTAAAAAGCCTACAGAACAAAAAGGCAATCAGTATTTTCCAAGTCCACCTTAACACTTAACCGTAGTATTTCAAAGGCAATTTGGATTCATCTTTTTCCCACCTGCACTTGCCATTTACAAATTAGAAGTATATGGAACAGATGCCCTCTAGAGCTGCTTGAATTATCAGCAAACAAACCCTTCATGTTCCAGGTAGGGCTGAGATGTCTAATTTAAATTTTTAAATTAGGAAAAAACACTCCTGCAAGCAAATAACTGGATATGCCATAGTAGTTTGCTATTACCTGGTTATTTGCTGCATAAAACCTACAAACTTAAGAACTTCACAGCTTTTCTCCTTTTCTGGCACTACAGAAATCTAACAAAAGCTATTACTACCAAAATACACACTCAAAGTAATCAAGAAAGAAATATGTCCAGTCCATCTGCTACCTATAAGGAAAAGGAACAGGAAACCAGGACAAATAAAAGAAGTCTCCTCAATTAACTTTCAAACACTAGCAGAGCTGTTGGCACACTGTCTATTACTCTGGGTAGGCTATGAAAATTAAATGAGAAACAAAATCAATTCAATAATCACCATGCCTCTGGTCTAGTAACTTTAAGAACGCTGTGGGAAAAATCTTTTCTCCTTCCCACACTGAATCTCACTAATGACATGAGAAGCAATTGATCCTAACACGGTCAATTAGAGGTAAGTTTGTAATTCAGATTTTCAACATTCAAGAAAATGCTATCCTATGGAAAACCATGCAGAAGATCTGCCAAAGCCATTCCCCATGTAGTAAAACAAAAGGAGTTAAGGGATAACGACAAGGTTTCCCTAAAACTCTTACAGCAGAGTTTTCAAAGACAGCTTAGAGATGAATGAAATGGCCACCTGCCTACCTCCCCAAAGGAGCATCCCTAGAGAAGCCATTTTACACACAGCAGAAGTCTCTTAAGGAAGGTTAAAGTATCCACGTGATCAAAAACACTTACAGCATATGCACCTATTAAAAACGCTGCATTCGCTCGCTTCCGCTGGTCAAAGCTGGTGTAGTACACGATCTTCTTTCTTGATAGACTGAAATACTGTTTAAAAGAAAGTAAATGAACAAAACAGCATATTTAATAGGAAAAGAACTCGCTTTAAGAATACTTTAGCAAAATCACTTTTCCAAAACTGCAAAATAGGTCAGAAAAAATTCTTATACAGAGAATCTTAAAATTAAAGGAGAAAAAATTACTGATACTCTCAACAATCTTCTTATATCACAGATAAATAAGAGTGCAAGGAAACAGCCACTGTTTCCAGGCAGATCTCTTGGTTAGCTGTACAAAAACATGCTGTAACGTGGAGCTGAACCAAAATCTTCAATATAAAAACCTGCATTTTTTCCCCCAAGTTAAAATATTTGAAACACTAGCTTATGAACACTGATTAAAGACACTGAAATTTTCAAACTAAAACATTCTCCTGTATGTTAACTTCTTTAGCACATAATTCTGTGAAAAAGACAAAAGAAAAACTCACACAATCAACCTTACAGGCATTTTATAAGCTAAACACTTCCATCTATACTATTTTAAAATGGAGTGATGGACATCTTTAGAAAGCTTCAACAGCAAGAATTTATTTAAAAAGGTAAAAAAAAGAAAAAGAAAAGATTACATAAAAGAAAAGCCTGAAGAAAAGGCTAGGCAAAGACAAAACTAGTAACACTCACAATTCTTCTTTCTTTAAGAAGAAAAGAAGCCTGTGTCAGAATCCTGCGGACAAGTCTCCCATTGAAAACAAAATCAACAAGCACCAGAAAAGAACAATAATGACAAGCTGCGGCAAAACTATTTAAAGCCAGAGAGAGACAATATTGTCACTTAAAAATGGCAAGTTGGACAAGTTACTGCATCAATAATTTTTAAAACTTCATGAATTGCCACACTTCCATTATACTCTGATACACAACTGCATGTTTTTCCTGACCGATTTTTACAGTACTCCTACAGTTTTGAGGAAGTCATCAACAGACACACTAGGTTCTGTTTCTAAAAATTTGAAGCATTTTTCTGTTTTTAGAAGTTGCATGTTCTATAAAATGCCCTAATACCAGCGCTGTTGGTACTCAGCTTCAGGTTTTTAACTCTTGACACTGTTGACTCTCGGGGAGGGGAGAGAAGGTAACTGCTGCAGAATAGCGTTCATTTGTAGTGCCAACTGTACTTCACTTCCAGAGATCTGTCAATGTCAACTCTTATCTCACATCTTGTTGCAAATTTTAGAACAGTTTTAACCATAGGATCAAATTTTAGAAAAAAATCAAATAGCCGATCGACTCAGGAGAAAACTGATGTAGGTACCACAGTGAGTCTCTTACTCCCACTCCCCCAGAAACAGCACCTTTAGTCGCAGTTCTAACTGTACCTTCCAGTCTGGTCTGACAAGCCACAACTTCCAGAGGTGGAAGGAGCAAGAGTTAGTGCAACTAAGTGTATCTAAATAGGACTGTAATTCCTGAAATAACTGGTTGCTGTTGACTGGAAGAGGTTATGTCTTGAGACCAACAGCAACATCTCTCTCAGTGTATGTGCAAACATACAAAGCACAAGTAGTTACTTAATTAGTGAAGCATTCAATTATTATTAAAACTTGACAAAATGAATCCCAGTACTTTAAGATTCCTCCCTTCTTCCCCCTCCTCAATTTTTTAATTTTAGTGTTCTCTAACTGCAATTCCACCCATGATGTGTAGGTGGGATAAGATTACAGTAGTTATGCAACAGTGACAGAACTTCAATTATAACTTATTGACTACTACTTATTTTAAAGCAAAGTTCTTTGCAGCAGTTTACAGTTCACCTAAAACACTATTTTAAACTGCAAAGCTAGCTAGTGAGAAGTAAGTTCTATGTAACAAGACCATATTTCTTGTTTTATTTTATAGAATGGATTTTTTAATCATAGGGGTGTATCAAGTCATTCCAATTTTGAGACACTTTTGTACCCAAAGTAGCCACAACCTGAAGTTTCCAGAATTTTTATATGAAAACAATGTATCAGTTTTATTACATAATTTTAACAATTTAAGGGTTTAATCCTTGTTGTATGAAATACTTAAATGTATTTTGAATCCTGACTAAAGCTTTAAGACAAAATTGAAAACTGACATTACTGCCTTACAGCATAACAAGGTGTGGAAAACAGCAGCACAATTTAACTTTTCAGAAGCCTATAAAACAAATCTCTGTTTTTATTTGCACACTAGTTACAGAAAACTGAGTTTTACAGTAGGTGTTTGCTGAAGCATGAATGCAATGCATCTGTTAACGTTAACGTGCAATTTGTCAACTCAGTACACTTCCATTATCAAAACTAAGCTATATGATCTGTTTTAAAAAATAGTGATTTTCTGACCATATTTAATAAACTACGTCTATTCCGCTGGCCAGGCTCGAGGATAAGCTTTCACAACGGTTCTGGGAGGTGACTATTTTTACAGCTCCAGAGCTCCACCTGAATGGATTAGGGCTTTAGTTCCCCTAAGCACTGCACAACTCTGAAGAACCAGGAACGTTTCAACAAGGACTTTTTCGGTACAGGTCATCTAGGGAATAACTACAGTTGCAGGTAACATAGTTGCCAATAATCTTTTTTTTTCCACAACAAAAGTAAGGTGCACACACTACAAAGCACTAAAAATATTCTTTACCAGTGAGAAAATTTTATCAGTTTCACACTCCATTAAAAGATAAATTTTAACAGTATAACACAACAGTATCTGTCAAGATATATCCCAGAGGAACATTCTGAAAGACAACCTTGTGAATTAAAAGCAGAGGTTACACAGAAAGTGTAGCAGTTTTTGCTTTAGGTGATAAAACTAATTCATAAGGTGTATGAGAGGGTTACAGAATATTTACTTTCATTGTAAGATTACATTTTTTCTTTTTTAAAAGTTCCCTGTAGATGTCAAGAGAGATTTACTTGCAGAGAATCGATGACAGGATTAGAAAGTGCCATGGTGGACAATTACTAGATTGACAGCTGTGTAAAATCACCATATTACTTGACAGTATCTTATATAATGGATATAGCTTTACATAGTTGCACTGCTCAAGCAAGAAATTACTTTGAAGTGTTTAATAAGCCTAGATCTATGCAAATTCTACTTTTATATATATACAGGTGTATATATATTTAATATGTACATGTATATAGCAGTGAATACAAGACTGGCAAAATTAATAGAAAATAATTAATTTAAACATGCGCATGCAATTCCGCCTCAAAATCTAGGCGGTCCTAAAGGAGATGCTTTGCCATTACTATAGTTCCATGTGTACGCCCAGCAGTTTATTTATATTAAAACAAAAAATAAGTCAAATCACTCTGATTCAGCAGCAAGACAGATAGCATACGAAAAATGTTAACCCCATAGTTTATAAGCCTGCCAGTACCTTTCCTCTCCTGCCTCTGATCTTCAGTACTTGTATCATTTATATCAGCAACACTCCCTGATTACTTCTGCTTCTTAATTTATCAGGAATGTGTAAGGCTACGTGCAGATAAAACCCAACAGTTTTTTAAAAGCTGTTTTTATGAAATCAGAATTACTTAAAAACAAGAAAAAAATTTCTTTCATAAATGAAGCCCAGTTGCTTAGTTAAGTGTTTTTTTCCCTGAATAGAATTCAAATAACAAGTATGAAGACAGCACAGACAAGCATTTTTTCCTTGCTGTTGACTTGGATAGTGAAAATCATCTTCACAGCAACCAGCAATTGAAAAATTACAAACACAACAAGGTCAGAAAGGTTTTCCTGTAAGGCACAGCCAAGACTTTGCCTCAAACTTTCTGGGCAAATGGTTATCTGAATAAATTCTTCACCTCTTCAGAACAGAACTATTTACTGTTCTAAAAAATCAGTCAGCATAAAGTTACAACAGTTTACTTTAAAATGTTGGTCTGCTATTAGCATATTTCAAACTGGTATCCTTCCACACCAGTCCCCCAAGAAAGGGGAGGGGAAAGCAGAATATTGCCTCCACGTCAAATGTCTCTCCCAAAACAGAAGCAGATATAGCTGAAAGATCTGAAAGGGAAGTTTGTAGGGCTTTCTAGTTTTAATGAGATCTTATACTTCTATTTCTCCTGTTCCTATCCATAGAAGTTTTAAAATTAAAGGAGTCTAAGTATTAAATTCTTTTTGAGACACCATATCCATATCAAAACCACCGCGTTTGTGAGTAATTTCTTTTTGTGCCATACTTCAAGACTCTTTTCTTAAGAAAAGTACATTAAGTGCTTACCCAACCAAGTACACCAAATTATCTGGGCGTAAGCACTGTGATTGCTTCAGGGTCCCAAAAGTGTTGCAGTATGGCAACAGCAATCATCCCATGACAATCTGCAGTCTCTTTTACTTCCTATGATCTAACAACTCCTGCTGCTGGTCACAGGGCACCCTTAAGGCAAGGGTGTGCAAGCAGCAGTTTCCCAACAGGGCTCTCTCTCTGTCCTTAGTCCAATCTGCACTTCTCATCTCTGAAACACTCATCCCAGGCTGCTTACACATCACCTGGTGCCACATGAGAATACCATACTTTTGCTGTTGCAGGGTAGGTAAGTCACAGGTCATGAACTTGTGAACACCCTAGTTCAGGCCCCAGAACTCCCAGGGACACGTGTGAAGGACAGACATGAGAAGACGAGGTGTAGAAACGGTGACTCTGTAATTCTTGCCTGGGGAAGCTGAGCAGCAGTCACTATAGCTAGGCCTACAGTCCCCAGCAGATGCACTGCTCTGAGGCATGTAAATACACATGCAGAGGCAGGCTTTAGCCCTGGGACTCGGTCTTACAAGCCTGCTTACCCGCTGCAGATGGGATCTAAATTAGCACAGAGTGCAGCATGTATTGTAACTGCTAGAAGAGCCAGGCTTACATTAGCCGTAGTGGCCTACCTCAGGGGTAGTGCCAATCAGCCAGCCTGGAGTCTATTCATATGTGAGTTTCTATACTACTTTGGCAGTATTCCAAGCTTGAGCTGTTTGATTCCAGGTACTACTTTCAAGTGGTTGCACTATCAGGTTATCCTTCTCTCTTACACACTCGGAGTTTAATTTAACCTATTTGGAATTAGCCTCTGGCAAGCCAGCAGCAACAAACTGCACTTGCTCCCAGAGGAGACTTCTCTATCCTGGTCCTGGCCAGCTGTACCCTTCACCCAGCAGTGCAAGCACATTCACTCTTTTCAAAAAATAGAGAAGTTACATTAAAATGACATCACAGTTTGCTAAACCAACCCTGCAAATATCAGGGTTAATAGTTCAGTTTCAGTTTAGCTCCCTTGTTTAGTTTTGCCATCATAACATCCAATCTTCTTCATCATGCTTACAAGCCACTTCTGACAATTAGCCTGTCCTATTCAACAAGCAAGATGATGGCCTCAAAACAAGAATAAATACTGCAGACACATTCCTGTTTAATACTGAACAATTAAAAAAAACCCTGAGATATTTAGCAGCTGCATACTTATTTTCTAGGTGAAACTCTTGGTACCTAGGTTCAAGACTGAAGGCATACAGTAATTTATGAGACTGTATTAAGGTCCCAAACTGATCACAGTCTCAATCTGAATCTGGAAAAGACAGAACTGATCTCTCTAGCTCCCATGGGCACAGTGAAGTCAGAATAGTAGGTTTATTACTGGTTCTTCTCTGGAGTAACTGCTTCCCAGAGCAAGCATTCTCCAGTTTTTAATAACGCAAATATAAGGTCACAAACAGCAGAATTAAAGTGAAAAAAAATAGATTCCTACTGAGTAAGAAACATTGGTCATGTGTTTGAATGGGACAGTGGCACTGCAAAATAGGGTGATAATGCATTTATATGGTGTCTGGTGTTATCAAACCACAATTCCAACATTTTCCCAATATGAGCACGGGCATTCAAAGTTACAAATAGCAGTTTAACTTTTTATCTTTATAAATACCTTTTTAAAGTAAGAAGCAATGTAAATTTTCACTAGAAGCACTTTTTTTCGAGAAATTTGTAGCAATTCTACAAGCCCCTCAGTTTGCAGAACGTCCTCTTAAGAATACACAGAATTCAGCATGCCCCTGAAAGCAGCAGGCAGCATGAATCAACTTAACTAAGGGTTTCATCTGTGCCCCCAGACATAATGTCATTTTTGACAAAGGGCCCCTCTTAACAGTGGCCAAAGCAATCACATCTGTCGTCCCACTTTCCCCTTCTGCCAGTAACAGGTCTAATATTTTATATCATAAAGACTTTAAATCTGTAATATTTAGTGAAGGGTTTCCTCACTATTTGCCCACAAGTTATATTAGTTAGCATTTTGGAATTAAAACATCTGTTTCATTTCTTGCAGTTGACAGATTTTCTATACAAGCTGCAAATCACTTCTTCACAGGTATTTGGAGAAGGTGAAGTGTGCAGCTGTACACACGCTCAGAGGGTCTGGCTGGGATAGAGCTGGGATTTAGCCACAGCAGCCGTGATTTACATTTGTGACCAAAACTGTGTTGATAACCCACCCACGTTTTACCTACTGCCAAGCAGTGCTCTTATAACACCAAGGTCTTCTGTTTCTCGCTCTGCCCCCCATCCCCCTTTCCACTGAGTGAGACTTAAACCGCGTGATTTCAGACCCTTGTTCTTTTTTTGAATATCTGTTTTTTCAGTTATTCAGAGCAGCATACACACTCCATTAGCTGCAAACCTGTGACACAACCAGCGGCTTTTGTTACTATTGTCTTGAAAGTGTTAAGGTTATGCAAAAAGATAAGCACAGCCTTCAGTCACCTGCCTCACCTCCTAAGCCAAAATGAGGTAGTATTATTTTCTTTCACTCTTCAGAGGGAAAAGAACTCGGAACAAAGAATAACCTTAAAGCTTAGCAATAACCATCTAGCTAGTGAGCACCCAACAACCACTTTCAAACTGGCTGATTTTATTTCAATTTGAAAATACAAAAATGTAGGAACATTGTTTTCAAACAAAGCTTACCTTTAGTTTCTTATTTAGTTTACAGCAGTATCTGTATAACATGGCCAAATTTAAAGGTCCAAAATCTCCATAGAAACTGGGAAAAAAACAAAAACCAGTGTTATTTATACAAAAGAGCTAAGCAAATTTCAACACGCATGTTGTTGATAATTAAGTGGGAAATCAAGGATACTGAGTAGCCAATACACATGAAACAACAGGTAAATCCTTTACTGATTAATTTAAAAGGACAATAGTAACAATAAATTTAAACTTATCTGGAACTTCAGTTTAAGTTACTCCAGTAACTACTTTTCCCTTATATACATACACTAACTACAGAATTTTTTTCTTTATCTCACGATATCCAGTCTGGTTTTGCCCAAAAATACAGAGCAAAGAACTTGAAGACATGATATTAATTTAAACCATGCTGATGTCATCCTAAAGATTCTACAACTGCTTGAGAATATATCATTACATACTATCAAGAATAAGCTAAACAGAATTTCTTATGGTTGATAAAATTTATTTAATAACATCTAGTCGTGATCTCTGCCTGAAATTTAAGCTCATTTCTTTATATCCTTTCCTTCACTATTCCAGAGATTAGATATTACATACACACTTTACATTTAATTATGTTTCCTCTTGTTCCCCAAATCCTCTTGCCCCAAGCCTGTTCTTCCAATTTATTTCATGTCCTAAATATCAGCTTCTCATTGTCCTTGTTTCTCTCTTCGACGTTTTTAAACTGTGTTACCTTTGAAGCAACAATCTCTGGCCTTAAGGTAAGAGCTAGTAGCAGAAGTGTGTACAGGAAAATTACTGCACAACAGGAGTTCCTTGTAGTGATTCACAGGGCTCTTTCTAGCAAAACCTCTATATAGGCACCTTTACAAGCAACAGCACCCTTTAAGCAAGCAACTCACAGCAACCTCTTATAGAGCTCCCTCTCCATCAATTGTTGAAAACTGGTCAAAATTTAAGCTGCAAACTTCCTCCAGTAATTCTCCTGTTGTGTATAAAAATCTTAATCTTCATGGTCTATGTAAATTTGTTGAAGCACACATTATGAATTACAGTGAGAATGGACTACTACTACTCAAACTGCTTTTATCTGATCTGCCTTAAGTCTTTTTGATAAAAGAGACAGGAAGCTTCTTGCCTACTGACAAGCAAAACAAGCCATCGGCATCTGAATGCATTCTATTTGGGGAATCACAAAGGAAAAAGCTGTTCTGGGGTTACAGTCTTTAAAGGAGTAAAAAGTTCCTGAAATTACATGATAGAATAGATGGCAGTACCTATCAAGCTTTCTTCCCCTTGGCAAAGGGGTTATTTTTCAGGAAAACGACTTAGAGTCCAGTTGAACACAAAAAGAAAACTTCCACTTTGAGGGCAGTCAAACACTGGGAAACAATTGCACAGAGAGGTTGTAAAGTCACAACCAAATTGTACAAGGATCTGAACAACCTGCTCTTGTCAACCTTGGTTTGAGCCCACGGGTTGCATTACATATCTGCAGAGGTGCCTTCTAGCTTCACCCCTCCTGCACAGACACAAAAACAAATCAGAAGTGCTTCATCTTTTTAGTGCTTATAGCATCATTAATATCCTCCTATCCACATTCTCTCAAACAAGAAAGCCAAGACCAGTGCAAAAAGAGATATAATTATATTAGTTTGATCACTCTCTAAGACAAGTAGCCTTCCTGCCACACCAATTCTATTTCAGTATCATCTACTTTACAATATCAAGTAACGACACGAGTGTTGGTTAAGACTCAGTTCAGCACAAAACATTACGATGTAATTACAGAAGCTAATTAGCTGGGAGAAAAGACCAAGCTGTCCAACTACTAGAATTTAATTTGCAGGTTGGACAGAAGTTAACTAAACAAAGAGAAAACTGCAGCAGCCGTAAAGCAAGGTTTAACTTCAGAATTCCTCATCTTCTCTTAGATAAGTCTGCCTGATATGGTCAACAGTTATTTTTAAAAGAAAATCCCCCATACAGTTTTTCATAGAGATGAAATAAAAATGCTCTAAGGAGAAGCATGAGTTAAAGACAAACAAGAAGTTAAAACTGGAGCTCTAACAACACCAGACTGAATGTAGCTACTAGGAAAGTCCTACAGAAGGCTTCCTGACATCTTCTCCCATAGAGCTGCCCTAATACAGGAATCAAACACCCCCACCCTATCTTACTCCAACTTTAGAGCATTCTTTCACTTAAATATAGATGGAAGAGTAAAACTCACGATACTAAAATTATTTTGGAAAAATACTTTTTAAAGTATTGTGGAAAAATATGGAATGGGATAGTTACTATAATACAGAATAGTTTTTAAAAAAACATTGTGAACAAAGCATCTGAAAGATATAACTGCAAACACAGTTCATCTAAAGAACTGAAGAAGTACAGCCATGCTTTATGATAAGATTTATTACAATTCATTTGCTAGAAGTACATCAATATGAAGTCATATATCCACTTCTACTTTTCCACGTGATTAAATTTGAACAGCAGTGTAGGAAAAGTACATGAAATTCAATTTACAAATTTATCCACAAGACAAATTACTATTTTGGTGGGTATAAGGATAAAATACATTTGAGTCTATCCAGGAAGGAACTGTCCTTCTACAAAATGAAGCTATTCAGCTTCTCTCAGCCACTAGGTTAAGGATGCCACAATCTTTGACTATTTCTTCATCACTGATTACCATCAAGAATCCTGTGCTTTCCTTAACACAGTGGAGTGGGGGTAGAAGTATCTAAGATGCTGGTACTACCACTGTTTGTCTGTGCAGCTGAAACAAGATATTTCTCAGAATCCAAACATAATCAAAAGAAAGGCACTTTCGGTCACTGCTGCATCAGCATTACTACCCATACACAAAACCACTGGCAATTCCCAAGTTATTTCCCTACTACCATAGAGGCAGTATAAACCAGTCATTGACTTTCCTGATGAAAGACTGTGGTTGAAATGTGAGGAAGAAGTTCAAATAATGCATGTAACACAACCTTTCTCCATTTTATACATCTAAATTGGAGTAAGTTAATTATCCTTTCTTTAATGGGGCTAAGTGAAACAAGTGCTTTACAAACCTTCAAATCAAAAGAGTTCTTTGAAAGATAATACAAGGCTCTGTACTGAAGTAAATGAACTCTGATCTACAAAAATCTTTCTTCAATTTACATCCCTAGACCTAAATACAATTTCTGGCATGTTTAAGCAGAAGGATTTAATCCTATGCACCCTCATTACTTTTTCTATAAAAGGCCATTTTTATAGTTGAATTAGTGACACTTGATCCTGATTCACCCAAAGGATTTTCATCTTAAGACCAGAATTTTAAGTAAATGTAAGTGGAACATGGGAAATGGGCGGGGTATAGGGAATGGGGATGAAATGACACACCAAGTCACCAAGTGAATAAAGAATTTTATTCAGCAAAAGCTGAAGATCAACATATGAAAAGTCAAACAGTGACCGATAACAATTCATCTAATATTATTTTACTTCCATCTCTTTTACATCTAGATGTTTTAACAAAGCATTTAATTACAGTAAGGAATTGGAATGCCTCTGAAGCTTAAGCCAGCTAAAAGAGACAGTCATTTACAATGGAGGTGGAAACCAGAGGAAGAGACGGCAGGTATGGTGTTAATTAACATTTAATTATATTTTGTTTTAATCAAATACCTAGATGATACTTTATTCTTCCCCCTCATCCCATGGAGACTCGCTATCCTTATGCTTCCCAAACTAAGTAGCAAAACCCCAGAATATACTAGATGAACATTTAAATACTCTACTTCAAAAATACCATCATGATGCCACCTGGAAGCAGTAGCATAAGCTCCTGGTATCTGTTTTCTCCTTAGAATAGAATCCTAGAACCATTTCTTCGTACCTGTAATTTGTTGCAGTACAATATCCGAGGCATCTGCTGTACTGTATCATAGGAATGGTCATCCCCCTAGAAAAGCCAGCCCATTGGTCTACTCTGTCATGCAAACAGTTACTGCAAATACTTCCAGGGAATTTAATGGTGAATGAAATGCAGCCCACACTCCTTAGTAAGAAGTAGTTTCCATCTGCAGTTTCATGGGTTGCCACACGAAGGTGCCATGAGCCAGTTCAAGCCTGAACCAGCACTTCTGAATGCAAACACCACTTTTTAGTAAGCATTTGAGTATCTCTGACCTTGTGCTGGAGAAAAATAAAAAACAGATTTCCCATCCTGAATGATTAGATGGTGCCATTCAATGAAGGAATACTATAGTCTAGCAGACTTTTAACTGAAATGATAACCTCCACGGAATCACAGAGCACGCTGAGGTCCCTTTCTGCGGTGTTGCTCTCCAGCCTCTCATTCTCCAGCCTGTCTGTACATCCAGGGTTGCCCCACCCCAGGGGCAGAATCTGGCACTTGCCCTTGTTAAATTTCATACAGTTGGTGATTGTCCATCTCCCTAATTTGTTAAGGTCCACATTAACCTCAGTCAATCTATCAGGCCAAGATATCATCTTTCAGAGATAAAACACATTACTTATACTTTACTCCAGATGCCTGATACTTTTTCCCTACAGAGCAGTAGTTTTATACTGCCATTCACTTTCCACCAGGGCATGATGTTTCTTGTTAGCCACCTTATTCAGTCATTGGTTTAGGAACTTGAGAACAGAGGCACCATTTTATAACTGCAATCATCTTCTGGAGCACATATCCCAGAACTCAAGCATAAGTACCCATTAAAGTATGAAGTTTGCCTTCTTGAAGACTTGCAATCATATAAAGCCACTTTCCTGCCAAAACAGGAGCCCACCAAGCTTGCAATTACTTAAGTCAAAAGATAAAACCCAAGAACCTGGTGAAATAACAAAAATACAGCTTCCTAACTGCAAAACATGGTTAATTTTTCAGCATTTTACAAGTGTCCAGCTTCCTATTAAAATTAAGCAATGAGACTGTTTCTCTTATTGTGATCCATTCTTCTCTTGCTCCTCCCTCCCTCCCTCTTTCCTAAGCAGGAACATTCAGGTTACTACCCTCTAAGGGCTTTGCTGCATCTGTTCTGAGCCTGGCCATTAAACAGTACAAGACCCAGGTGCTGCAGAAGTGGCCAACTGACTATTAACAGCTACTTGTTTCAAATCACAAGCTGAACACTTCTCACATGCAACAAAGTCTCTGGATGAGAGAGGAGCAGTCTGCACATTCATTACAACCCAACTGCTGGTTGGGAAATCTTACCTATTCAGGCTTTTTTCTCCAACTCCCATTTCCTAAAGTGTATTCCTCCTCCCCACTTCTCATGCACATGAAAAAAAGGTGGGCACTGTTTTCCTCCTCTAGTCCACTGATTCCAGTAACACGTGAATTGTTAGGAGCTTTCTTAATTGGGCCGAGACAAAATCCCTAGAGCTTAAAGCTACTTAGGGATGGCGTGCTTCTGAACAGACAAAAGATGATACAGCAAATATAACCCTGGAAGTATCTGAAGGTAGGAATAATGCAGAGGCCCTGGATTATGCAAAAAAACCCAGGTATTAAGCCCATTCCCTCTTCGAAGTTCCAAATCCTCCTCAAGATCCTGATTCTTCAAAATCAAACAACTCACAGATCTAAGTTATAGATAATTAAATAGTTATTCCAGATACATGATTTTTTAATCTAACGCTCCTTGATATCAAAAACAAATTAACAATTAAGAGGTTCTCCCATAAAAAGTTGTCCTATAGAAGAACCTTCAGGTCATGTCAGGAGCCTAGTCTCTTTGGAAAAAAGGTCATCTTAACAGAGGCCAAGATGCACATAAGGGGTTTCCCAGACAAGCTACCTTCCTATCCAATATAAAACTGGAGCTTAGAAAGCTGCTGTTTTATCCTGGTAACCTTTTACGGCAAACAAAAGAAAAAACTCCTCAGTACTACTGGCAAATGCTTTTATCTTTTACTTACGAAAAAGCAAAGACAGATATGGTAAAGCATAGGTATAAAATTAGGTTGGGAAATGTCTTTGTTTTAATTTTGGACTTCATCTTACTAAGTTATCTTGGTCATCCAATAGTCAAGGTCGGGTCTTCAAAATTACTGATGTGAACAAGGAAGTCCCTGTTTTCTGTGTCAAGCGACAGCTCTGATTGTTGTAACAAGGCTAAGTTTAAGTTTTCTTTTTCCTTTCAAATGATTTAAGCCACAGAAAGATGGAGAAGTTCAGGTTTCCTATGCAAGTACTGTTACTGGAGAGCCACAGAAAAGCAGCATTTAACCAAAGCAAAATCAGATAAGCTAACCCTTACCTTCTCCCAGGAAAGACAAACTGCTTCTTTGCATAGACACATGCAGTAGAAAAAACAGTACTCATTTAGTATCGTGGTAGCTAAGCACTTGAGAGTGTTGCTCTACTGCTACGTAACTGAAGAAGCTCTCATGAAGACTGCTGTGAAATGGGCAAGTAACACACCACAACTTGAAAGAATGTTTTAGTGTAAAGCATGATATACAGAGACTATCATATTTACTACTTCTACAGCTGCTTACACGATGTCAGAGATTAGATCTGCAAAAGCTGTTTATACAAGACACCCGAAGTCAGAACAAATGACTGAATAAAACCATTATAATTTATGAAGACAGCCATTATAATTGATCAGTAAGAGACTCCTGTTTCACATTATTTAAATTCTGACTTTGAGAAAACTACTCAGAAATAAAAAGGACATTAAAATTTGATAAAACTATGTGAAAGCCAAGTTAACCAGTCAAGTGTAGTATTCTCAACCCAGATCTGCTTACTGGAAGGTGAAACGTGAAAGACGCTATTCTTAGAGAATTAAAAGCTTCTTACTAGTGCCTAACTCATTAATTGAGCTCTTGCCAAGGCAAGGTTTGTCTATTTGCCAAATGACAATCTTCATCAAGATGGATTGTTTCTCATAAAGTCCATTTTCCTGAAGCAATAGTTACCTGTACTACACTATCCTGAAAGACTGTGCTCCCTTATAAGAAGTAGTGCAGACTTTGTCAGGAGGAACCTCAGAGTTTCAGAAAGACTCTGAGAAAATCTTACAGAAACAGAACCATCAAAGAAGATATTTCAGAATCGTATCATTCCATTCAGGTTTCTTGATCTCTTACCTGAGGCATTTGCATACCATTTCTCTGGCATAATAGGTTCAAGGTTAAATTGCAGCACATTTAACTAAAATAGTATCTGTTCTAGTAGCAAGTTCCTAGTCAGCTAGCATTTGAGATAGGCTTAAATGGTTTTAAGAACATCTTTATTATTTTTCTAAAGTGTGAATGTTTAAGTTAGACAGTGTTATGAAGTCATTAGAACAGTTGAAAACTTCAAGTGAGAACTGAAGGCTAAAGTACTCAAGATTACATAACCACACTTTGTGTATAATTTAGTGACAAATCATGCGACAAGCTACAGGAGCAATTCAACCCCAAACTTCCAGAACAATCAGATCTAGCACTACGGCTGTTCTGTTCAATAAATGGGGTATAGTACTAATGTACAAAATCGCTTCCTCATGTCACTGCAAGAGTGGGGAAAAAAACAGAAGCAAGGCAGTGAGTTTTTAAGTACTATGTGATCCAGTAACAGGCTCTCTGTAATCAGGCAACTCCAAACCTACATATTCATGAAGTTTTCAGATCAGATATTGCTTCAGTGAAGCAAACTGACACCTCTGTAAAGTCAGCCAAAAAAAATTCTTTAACAAGGTAACAGAATAAGAGCCCAAAGACAAACACTTTACTTCCAAGCACGATGAAGTATCTTTGTCTTGCCACTACAATGATGCATCCAAGCAAAGTTAAGTCAATAAACAATTGTATTAATGTAATTACTTACATACCTCACAAGTGCTGAGGATTTCATGCCTAAGCAGACATCTCCTATCCCCCTCCTTGGAACTCTCTGAACAGCTCATTTGATTAAAAAGGAAAAGTGGCTGTGGAACTCTGACCACAAAAACCACCCAGACTGGCCACTTCCATGAAGACTCTGCAAACCACCTTTCTGAGCTACAGCACTTCAAAACTCACTTCCAAATATTTATTTTGCTATAATGTAATAAATACTTCTAATCACTATCTCAGTGACTACATTTTTGAGGAAGTGAGGAGACCATCTGATCTGTTGTACTAAAGTTACACTCTACTACTACTTACAGACAAGCCCTAATGTCAGGCCCCCCCACTTCGTATGCAGCCTGGGAAACACAACAGACTGATGTCAAGCTTGTTGATGAGCATAAGGGAAGCTATAGTAAAATTCGTACTCCCCCAAGAACTGAGTCTTGCATTCTATTCCTCAATTTACCTCTAGCTTTCCAAATTCAGAAAGATATTAAAAATACACATAAAATGGTAACCCTACTAAGACCTGTTTTTACTTCCCTGAGACCATATAAACTTCCTTCGATATGAGAGAACAAAAATAAAATAAAATCAGGCATGAGTTTATTACCAAATATTGCATACACTGATAGGGATGGATGCTGCAATGCAAATACCAGGGGAAAGTTTAGCAATGATATGGAAAAGGTTATTACACAATTCCTTGGTACCACCTGGTAACTGTCGCTTATTTTCTACCTCATATCATGTATTAGCATTTTATGAGCGCAAAAGGGAGAGGATCTTTTTGGTACCACATGTGGGACAACAACTTTAGAATGGGCCAAATAGATTAGGAGCCATCAATTCAGAACATACACCAGGAGTTACGTGTCCAAAGTCTTTAGATGTGCCCTAGAAGATAAAGGCAACTTTGCCTCCTTCCATTACCTGGTAATTATATCTGGTATCAGGTTACACCCTCATACGTAGTTAACACTGGGTTAAGGAACATACCTACAGAATCTCCTTTACATGTTAAAGAAAATGACTTCCCCCTAACCCCCCTCAAATTTCTCAGTACTTTTTCTTTTTAAATATGACACTATCCTTACACAAATACCTCAGTTACAGGCCTTGGTTAATAGAGTCATCTGTAACTAACAGTACAGAACTGCTCCCCATTCCTATCCACAAGATCAAACGCCACATAAGATTCCTTCACACTTCCTAAAAGCACATTAAGAATTAAAACATAATGCAGAAGTCTGGAAGAGATACAAGTTTCCTTTCTTAAAGAAAGTGAACACTTTCATACAACATGAATTGCTCAAGACCTTCCTCAATTGAATTCTGCTTTCAATATTAGGTCAACCCTCCCTCAGGATACTCCCAAGGTCTCTTCCAATCAAAATTCCTTAATGATCATTAAAAAACTTACTCCCAACCCAAGCAGCCCCTTACAAAAGCCAGCTTTCAGAATGAACCACTGGGGACTCCAGTAGAAGACACACAGGTTAAGATAAGAAAGCCTCAAAAACATGTAGAAAAGATACCCTGAAAGCTGTGCATAGAAAGTAAGCTAAAAACCAAGGAATATTGGTTTACATCTTCACAGAAGGAGTACTGGTCACCAAAGAAAGGAAGGAAGAGTGGTTGACGCTCGCAGTTGCTTCAAACCACATGGAAAGCAAGTTACACTTAAAATAGGAACACACTTTTTGTTTCACTTCTGCTGCAGCAAAGCCTGCGTCAAGCAGACAGGTATATATCATCACACAGGAAAGAGCTGATCCGGGAATGCAGTCCACAGCACCAACGTTTTAGCCACAGCATAGAGTGATTACTTTGTTTGCTGTTTTCTATGTCCTTAAATAGTATTCACAACTATAATCAGTTTTACTTTTTACCTTCTATGTGCAGTCAGTGTCTTACGAACACATGAACCTTTTACTTCATAAAAAATACTTTTCCTGCTGTTCTAAAGATACAAAAGCCATCAGGAAGTGCTATCTCAAAACCCTCTAACAAAACGAGAGTTAGAAAAGAAGTTGTAGATGCTCTTCAAAAGCACATTTAAACATTGCATTCTTGTGATTCTGTAAGCTTCATTCTCTCCATACAAGAAAATACAGGAAATATAAAACAAACTACTGTTTATCAATCCATACCGAATAAATCTTCTATTTAAGACACCATCCAATAAAGTGTAATTAGTCCTAATAAACCTCTATGTTTTAAACAAACCTTACAAGGCTCAGATATCCCTCTTCTAGCTCAACCACAATTTAAGCCATTTAACTGGTCTTGCAGTTGTTTTTATGAGTCTTTTTCTTAAGAATCACCTTGTTAAACTAGTTTCAGCTAATAAATAAATACATTCGGACTAACTTCAAGCTCATATTCTACGCAAGTAACTTAATGGGGCAAAAGTATTCTATAGAATATATCAAAGTGTGTTAGGGAGACTCTCAGGTGATCACTTTCAATATGCAAACCACAACACTTACTTTTCATAGACCAGTTCCTCATCGGTACAGAAGTAGTGGGTATTTACGGTATTTTTCGGTTTATTTCGTAAAGTAGCGAAGTACAACCGATCTGAAAGACAGATTAGAGGCACAGCGTCGGACAGCGAAGGCAGCCGGCCAGCGCCCCGGGGCACGCCTGTCACCGCGGGGCGGAAGAGGCTCCGCCGCCGCTTTTTCTGCTGCGTGAGCGGCGGCGGGAGCGCTCGGACCGCTCCACCCGCGGGCCCGGCCCCTGCCGGGTCCCCGCGCTGCCCGGCGCCCCTCGGCAGCGGCTCCGACCCAGCGAGCAGCAACAGGTGCCGGCCTCGCGCCTCGCCCGAGAGAGCGAGCGGGGAAAGCAGCGCCGGGGGTGCCGCGGCAGCCGGGCCGAGCAACCCGCGAAACCCGCCGGGCAAAGGGGCCGGGGCCGAGCCGGGCAAAGCCGCAGCAAAGCCGGGGCAGGGAGGCGGGGAGGGCGGGAGAGAAGCCAGCGGGTTTCCTCTCTGAGGGAGGCTCCGAGACCCCGCG
>VZTG01009287.1:127201-138277 GCA_013397845.1 Melanocharis versteri | reverse complement strand
GCTACCTGGGGCACCATTTGTCGTGATAGACAAGCCGGTTGACCAATCAGAAGCCGCCCTCCTACGCCTGCAGCCAATGAGCTGGCGGCTCCCCTGGGAGCGCCCCGCCCCGCGCCCCCCGCGGCGGCCGCTTCCCGCCTGGGCCGTGCCGGCCGCCCTCGGGCGCGGGGCCGAAGGTGCTGAGGGGCTGCTGGCCAACAGCGAGGGACGCCGCAGGCACGGAGCTCTCCTAACGCGCTGCTTCGAGCACTGCGCGCGTTCTTCCGCCTCTCCCCTTTAGAAAGAGTTGGTAAGTGCCAAACAGGGCAGACGGTCCGTCTCAGTTTTACAACTAAGGCAAAGGTTGAAAAGGAGAGGTTCCTTGAGGAGAGAAAAACAGGGGGTAAAAAAAAGTTACTCTTCCCTCAAACAAACAAAAAAAGCCACTCTTGAAACACCTTTAAAAGATGTTGCAATACAAAGCCATATGCAGCCCTGAGGTTACATTAGTATCACCAGCTTTCCCTAACACTACAAATAACTTACTGTAACCACCGGTTCATATAATTAATCCTGGTGTGTCTGCTAATGAGGCTAAGCATGAGTGTGAAACACTTCTGACTCTTCAGTTTTTAATCCGGTGTTATAAGCACTGGATAATCTTTAGAGCTTTACAAGTAAGGTGAAGGACTACAGAAAACAGTGCAGCTGTTCTGTAGTTGCTTACTTAAGTTTTGCGTTGATTCTAATGCTTTGTACTTGTGTTCTTGCACTGCTTTTTTTCAACTTTTTTTTAAAAAGCTCTAAAACTAATATGCTAAATATGACCCTGTTTGTGCCTGATCCTGAAACCTGAGAAAACCTCATTCTCAGTAGTAAGTACTATTCCATATGAGAGGCTTACAAGAATGAGACTGCAATCTTATGTAGCAGCAGATTAAATAAAGGTTGTTGGAGGGTATTTGCTTTTCATGGAAATCAGTGTTTGTTTTTCTTTATATTGTTCTTTACAACTTTCAGTCGTGTGTAACCCTTAATAAAATCAAGTATTTCATTGGTGGTTTTTTATTTACAAGCAATTCTCGAAGGGGTACTATATCCTGTGTAAGAGAAGGGGTATTAAGGTATATTGTCCAGAACCGCAGTTTTTAATGCCGTTTTTTACTCAGACTTTCACTACGGTCAAGACATTTCTAAGTCAGGGCTGCACCCTGCTTAAGGGGAGTTTGAATGAGCATACTCAAAATAGCAACGCTCTCTTTGGCAACAGAAGGAAAGATGGAACAGTCTCCAGCCTATTATCCAGTATCTAGAATCCCTAGAAACAGTTTATGTTAAAAAGCCTAAGATTTGTAAACCCATCCGGCTAGACCGGTGAATCTAGGAGGCAAATCTGACTAGAAACTGACCAGCTGTCAAATGTTTACTGCTTATTTGTCTTTTGCAAAGTTACAAAATACTGCTTTCGTTGCATACAAGTTCTCATTTGTGGCAATTAGCTGCAGCCTTTGTAAGCATCAGAAATAAATTAGTCTTTCTTTTCTTCCCTGTAAAAATACGTGCAAAAAACCCTCTGTTTTTTCAATTCCAGTATTGTGTCTCATAGCTATTAGTAGGATTATTTACTGAATTTCACTTTGTAAAATGCTAGCTTTAAGAATATTTTCAACGAGTAAAACTTTGTTATTCTAGTCAATACTATGTACTCGTATTAACATTTGAGATCAAGTATCAAGGCTGCAGTGACATCTTGTGGCATTTTTTTGTAAAGAAGCAATTTTCCTGTCCTGTTGTATCATTTTAGCACTATATCCTGATTTTTTGTCAAGGATTTTTTTAATATATATTTTAGATACCATGTTTAAAATCCTGTGTTGCATTAACAGTAATTTCAACAGAACATTCAGAAGTGGTGATGATTCTGTTTAGACTCCAAAATATTTTCAAATGACATACAGATAATCTCTCAGAAGAAATAATCACATACATATTATTTTGTCTAAAATGTATTTTTTGGTAGTGTATTTTCACTAAAGAATCTTAAGGCACTTTTATAACCACCAAGGGATAAAAAAATCCACTTTGACAAAATAAGCAAACAAACCTTTTTGGTTCCAAAGTACAATGAATTATGGCTGGAGCTTAAGTCTTATCTTTGTATTTTCTTTGCTACCTAAGACTAAATGATTAAGGCTGTTGAATTTTTCATGTCTTTTCTTCCTTCATAAGTAGGCCTTACCTAAATTAAATGAATGTATGTGCCAACAAGTACACTTTTTTTTTAAAAAAAGGAAATCTTGGTGCTGCTCATGAGTATGCGAACTGTGAGCTTAAAGATCTTAACACTGAAAAATTTGGTCAATAATCTGAAAATAAATACATCACAAGTCTGTTTTCTGTATTTTATTTGACAATGGTGCAAATTAAATTTAACAGTATCATTAAAAGCTTGTTCTATTAATTCTTTCACTGATACAGAACAAAAAAACACCCCCAAAACCAAAACAAATCCTTCGTTCCAACAAAGAGCCCAATACTAAGATTTGGCCGAGTTGACAGTTCACTTCACAGTTCAAAAATAAGGTTAACAACAACTGTGAGTCTTCACAGCTCTAGTTGATACTGCACAGAACAGAAATCATAGAAGACGAGTAAGCAAACGAAATACAGTAAACTACCACTGGGAAATTTGTATTTCTGGAAAGACCATAGACCTGTTTGTATACTACTTAGCACTACAGCACAATAATTAAAAACTACTTTTCACTATCACAAGAAAATTAGGCAGACTTTACATTGCCATGTTAAGATTCTGCCCTTTAAATCTTACAAAAGTACTAGGAAGACTTCACTGAACAGAAATCAAATCCTTTAATACTGATAGAACAAGGCAAAAGAATCCTTTGTTCCCCACAAAGACTCACACCCTGCTGTAAAGAACTTGTCATATTTTTCACTCTTTGTTCAGCTAACTTACGACAAAAAATGATAAAATTATACACCATTTGTGCAGATGCTAGTTGTGTACTAGGTATTAGCTGTTACCGGTCGCCCACAGTTACCTTTGAACTGATTCTAAGAATCAATTAAAAGCTGATGCAGATGAAACTAAATCTGCTTTGGATGCCAAATCTGATTCTGTGATCCAGGAAAATCATTGTCTTTTATTCTCTCCTCTATACCACAAAAAAAAAGCCCAACCCTTCTGCAACTTCATTGGAAAAGGTTTGCCCTGTCTATGTCAATAAAAGGTTTCCAGAACTGCAGAGTCCCAATCTAACAAAAGCCATTAACAGCAGCTGTTTCTTGCTATAAATAATGTCAGGGAATTCAGAGACTGATAATAGTCCATCCTTGTCAAATATTACTGTACCTTAAAATACCCTTTTTTTGTAATGCTTTACCCATTTATTGTACATTTAAACTCTTGTTGTCATAGCCACCAAAAACTGAGAAATAAAGGAACTAAAATACTCATTGAAAGAGTGGCTAAAAAACCAGTACACCTGTAGAATTACAAAATGTACACTGTAATAAATGTTGAACACCCTGCTCTTACTAGGAATTGTAAATAAGAACTTTTTAACAAATTGAGGATTTTCCTGGGTGCATGTTTGTAACAATGTATATGCAAAATATCAAAACAAAACTAAGTACTATAGAGAATATTAATAAGTAACATTCCATCTCATTCTTCTGGCTGCTTATATAAGTTTCATATTTCATGTATTAATGTTTCTTATATTTCCAACTGCTAGGATTTACCTTTCAGCTGCTTGCAGTGTTTCAGCAAGTCTAGGCAAATCAATAATAGAAAAAAAAGCCACATCAGAGATCATTTTCCATTAACTCAGCAGGAGTAGATATTGTAAGCTATGGTTTAAGGACTATCTGAGATTAAGGTGAGGTACTCTTCTGGCTTTCATAGCAGCTTCAAGAACATCTCAGAACACCGAGTAGCTTATATACAAACTTCAAAGGGGTTTTGTACAGGAGGCCAGAAGCCTGGCCAGCAGTTCACTGTAGCTCTTGTACAGCTTCACTGGAAACTGGGTAGGAGCAGGTGAGGAGTGGGAAGGCAAGGAAGCATCTCAACATATAACTGTCAAAAATATGCCTAGACCTCATTTGACTAGATATGTATATTCAAGGAAAAAAAAATCCAAACGTTAAGATCTGAAGAGTAGGAGTGCATTTTTGTCTGCATGTTTCTGAAGAACTGGCCTAATTTAATTAGAGTAGCTTTTCAGGTTTGAAGGAAAGAGGATAATTTTATCACAGCAAAGCATGATTATATATTCTTTAAGTTTTCTCAAAACTCACCTGTGTGAATTAGTTAGAAAGGAAACAAAATACATAAAAAGCTTAATGGAGAAAAATCAGAGGCTACAAAAAGGGATGGCCAAGATGCAGTAATTACACCTTCTTCTCTCCTTGAACTCAGTACAATTCACTGAGTATTGTTTAACATTTAACACCTTAAATTCATTGGCTTACATTTTATTTTTGTGATTGGCATAATTAGGAAAACCAAACTGAGAAATCATGATATTAGAATATTTTAAGGGCATGCCATCATAAATATTAACCAGTTTATTTACACAGTAGGATCTCTGTAACAAATGCTCTGCTCGGTGCCACATTCCAGAATAGCCACTGTTAGTGTCTTTTTCTAAATTTCTTATATCGACAGGCTTCACAAACACTCCTGAAGGCTTTCCAGTATGCTTGGCTACCAGAAAATTCATGGCAATATCATCACAATTCTGAGTTTCATCTATTAAGGCGTAAACTGCTTCTGGCTGCCGTTGAAAGTCTTCTAAATATCCACTGTGAAAAAATGCTGCACCGATAAGCACCATAGAATACTGATCTCCATTCCCAAATCCAGGGTTCTGCAATTCAAAGCTGCCATAACTGTATACGCCTGAAGGAGTAGAAATGTGCTTTCTAGGAACAAATCCCACTATATGCTCTGGAAATTGCTGAAAGAAAAAAAGAAATTCAACACATATTTCACAGTGTGGGGTTCACTTAAGTATGTTCGTAAGAGAGATTTATGCATTTTTTAAATGAAAGGAGGACAACATTATTGCCAGGAAAGAATTAAATTGTTGGCATATGGTCCTTTGATCCGCATAAATGTTGCAATTAAATACAGTTTCACAAAACTGACAGTCTGCCTCATTCCACATCACATAGTGCCAACAAAACATCTACCCACAACTGGCAGCTGTGTATTTGGCACTGAAAATAACTTTACAGACAATTTCTCATGTTTTGCAAGACAAAACACACAGACTACTACACATTTTAAAAAATTCAGCAGTTAGCAACTTCATGGTTTTCTAAAGTAAGACTTAAAATTTTAAAGTTATGGATTACAGATATAGCTACTACTAAAGAACATTTTTGCAAGTTCTACTATTCAACACTTCAGACATCTTAAAATCTAACTTTATATCTAGAAAACCAATGGTAAAACAGTATGATACAGTATTGCTCTAATTAAAACTATTAATCTTAAGTGCAACTCACAAATACTGCCTGCCAAGATGCAAAACATTACCTGCCAAACAGAAAAGGCAAAAGCAAGGTCATGAGCACTGACTAGTGTATCATCATCCATCATTAAAACAGCTGAAGGGAGGGAAAAAAGAGAAAAACTTTTAATTGATCAAAAGATTAAATACATGAGCACAGTATGCAGCACAATATTTGACAAATGAAATAGAAAATTTTTACAACTATTAAGCTGAATTGTAATTCCTTGAAAGTAGATTGATTGAACATAATTCAATTTCAAAGCTAAAGCAAGGTTACAGCTTTGTGGTAACTGGAAGCAAACCTAAGTTTTGGATTATTTGCCAGGCTGTTACAAAACTCAGCAGCCTTTGATCACCTGTAGTACAGCTGGAGAGAGAGATGTTAGAAAACTTGGGAGTGTTTGGCAAAGCAACTTAAAATTCTCCTAATCTTGCATAAAGATACAACTAGAATAGAGTTAGATACTTTTCTTCAGCATATGAGACTTACAAAAGATTCTTAGTATAAAATTTTACTCATCTCACTACTTGAAAGTTCTAGGTAAGCAAGCTAAACAAATTGCTCAGGCAACATTCAATATTATTATCCTTCTTACAGAAGGAAGACTCTGCCTTAAGTTTTGGACAAAAGACTACCAGGATGTGGAAAAGGCAGGGTATTCTTAAATCTGAACTGCAGATGCATTAAAGCTTTTAAAGCTTACAGTTAGCACAGATCTTACTACAGTAAGTAAAACACTTGGGAAGTTGAAGTTTCCAGTGTCTTCCTAGAAATCATGTGTTTGGACTAGCAGGCATGTTAGGAAGGGGGCAGTAAATAGAATTACCTTTACTAATCATGAGTAAGGTCAGGTCTGTAATGCAACATATGGGGGTTTTTTCCACTTGAAACAAACAGGACTTATTGTTGTACACCTCCTAGAAAGAGCTTAGGAAGAATATTTAGATGAATACCCAAAGCCTGGGGAAAGTTCTCTTAAATAAAAGGGTGTGTAATTTGAGATAGAAAGCCAGACGGCTAGGGAAGGAAGTTTCTTGCAAGAGCAGAACATGCTTAAGAACTTAGTCTTAAGAGGAATAGACTAAATCAAGTCTTTACCAGATGACTTAAGTCCAAATTAGTGCAGACACTCAACAAATACATGCATTTTGAATTTCAGTTTATGCTACAGAAGCTGAACTACCTATGTCTGCCTCACAAAGGAAACGGAGAACTGTTGCAAAAGCCCTTGAAATGCATTTGACATTCCTCTTTTTTTTCCTTTACTCTTCACTGACAGCCTGGTGGAGGTGTGCATCTGATATCATAACACAGGTTTCCTCTATACTACCCATACTCTAGTAAGTGGCCCGAAAGATCCATTGATTTATTACACAGTATAACTCAACCATCTCTCTTTTAGCATTCGGATTTCAAGCATGAATATAATATTAATAATAGTGATATGAACTGCTGATTACCTTTTGTTTCCAGGTCAGGGAAATTCTGCAGTCTGTTTCTCATACGATTTACAGTTTGAACTTTAAAGACAACAGGGACGGGATGAGGCCCCAAGGAATTCCACATTTCCTCTGGTGTCTTCTCACCAATGTTGTTCCACACAACAATTACTTTATGAAGGTGGGGGATTGCTTGATAATGATTTAAAAGCTTTAGCAGTAAGTCAGTTCTATTGTATGTCTGCATAATAAGGGTGAACGAATCCAAGGCAGACTGACTCTGGGCTTTTGGTTCCCTTCTCGAATTGGGCAATTTGTCATCTTTGATAGTGGGAAGCAAAGCTGTTAAAGCACCTGCCACAAGAAGCAAGACAATGATCACCACAGAGGTGAAGCGTAGTAGGCGGATTCCCATAACTCTTCCTGGAAGCTTACAGAAGTGGAAACACCTTTAAAACAAGTAACAAGAAAGGAAGTCATTAAGCCCATGTAGAGTTTTGTCCCTTGATCAAAATTCCCAAAACATCAAGTACATTTTCATTTAAGTAAGTAAGTAAGGAGGACTTTAGCACTTCGTCAAATTACTTTCAACTATCGAGACGGGTGCTTCTGGTATTCAGTTTCTATGTTTACTTGCTTTTCACTTTTTTTGGTTAACTTTGGATTTCTTTGTTTTGTGAAAATAAATCTAGAGTAGTTCTTTAGAGTGTTCATTGTTTCCTATTTTTTTAGTATGTCTGGTCAACCCATGACATAGTACTACATGTTTGATTGAACATTTATGTACCTCACCAAATCTATGCAGCTGAAAGTAGAAAGCAAATTGCCCCTGTAGACAGCTGTGAGGTCTCCCCTCAGACCCCTCTTCTCCAGGCTGAACAGACCAAGTGACGTCAGCCGTTCCTCAGATGGCTTCCCCTCAAAGCCCTTCACCATCTTCCCAGCTCTTATTTGGACACTCTCTAACAGCTTTATATCCTTCTTATATTGTATTCTTACATTCTTATAAAACTGCAGAGAACCACCTTGAGGTGAGGCTGCATCAGCACAGAGAGGGACAATCCCCTCCCTTGCCGGGCTGGCGATGCTGTGCCTGATGCCCCCAGGACAGGGATGTCCCTCCTGGCTCCGGGGCACTGCTGACTCATGTTCAACTTGCCACCGAGCGNGCTGAACAGACCAAGTGACGTCAGCCGTTCCTCAGATGGCTTCCCCTCAAAGCCCTTCACCATCTTCCCAGCTCTTATTTGGACACTCTCTAACAGCTTTATATCCTTCTTATATTGTATTCTTACATTCTTATAAAACTGCAGAGAACCACCTTGAGGTGAGGCTGCATCAGCACAGAGAGGGACAATCCCCTCCCTTGCCGGGCTGGCGATGCTGTGCCTGATGCCCCCAGGACAGGGATGTCCCTCCTGGCTCCGGGGCACTGCTGACTCATGTTCAACTTGCCACCGAGCGGGACCCCCAGGTCCCTTTCCGTGGCACTGCTCTCCAGCCTCTCATTCCGCAGTCTGTCTGTACATCCAGGGCTGCCCCGTCCCAGGTGCAGAGTTTGGCACTTGTCTTTGTTATGCTTCATACAGTTTTCCTTTTCTCCTCCTTTACTTGCAAGATTAGTACAAATTGAATATAAGATGAACATTCGAAGCTTGCTACTAACTCATCTATACATATTATTGTAATACTGTTACTCATCTATACATATTATTGTAATACCATTACTCATCTATACATATTATTCATGTTACTCTGTGAGTAATTTCCAGGCTTTCAGCAGAGAATCCTGATCAAATTCAGTGATCCACAATAGCCAAACAAGTACAATTTTTCAAAGAGTATCTGTGTGTTTTTTTCACAGAATTTTGAATAATTTTTTTCCAAAGGCCAAATACCATGCTTGAAAAAAAGAATGTAAATTATTTTAGTCTAAAATGCCTCACAACTTACCTCATTGTTGCCAAGTAGGATTGTTTTTCCCCCTTGTTTTTACAGGGCAGTTGTTTGTGATCTTCAAATCTGTTGGAAATTAAAGGGACTCTATAACTGGAGATCAACAGTTATCCACATGCTACCCAGCATTCTTCTACTAGTAGAAGTTCCTCTCAATTATTGACTGATATATGCATTCACAGCAATTATTATCCCATTCCTTTTCCTATTGCTCAGCTGAATAATCGTCTCTGCTTTTCAATGAACACTCCAGAAAGAAGTTATTACACCAGATGGTTAAAAAGAAAAGAACAATCTGTTTCTCTGCTTGTAGAACTGCTGCTTTGTGCCAGTGAAATGTCTGAGTGTTCCATCCTTAAGTTCAGCTATGAAGATACAAGTAGGTCTCCAGAACCTGACAGCTGTTGCTTTGTTCACCAGGCACCACTAAAATATATATTTGGCTACCACAGTCAGGCAAATAAAATAAAATTTTATCCCAATAAAATTATTTTATTTTCTGGGTCATCTCCTTCACACTCTCACTAAGATTATCAGTTGTATCAGAGGTTTAAGACACAACATTTTTGGTCTTCCTGTGAAGTTTGGCAGCTTGGAAAATATGAGTGCAAGCACATAAAAGACGGGTATTTAGGATGCAGGAGAGCAATATAAGAAAGCTGTGTTCCTAGGATGTTGGAGGGATTTTTGTTCCTCTAAAACTGGCTGAACAACCAAAGAGTCATTAATTTTGATTTGAGAATGGTATTATGAAAACTTGGAGAACAAGAATTTGTTGAACTTGTTGAATAATTGAACCTGTGTGAAATTCCATAAGAGTAATTTGTTTGGGCTGTATAAATTTGCTTCTTAAAATTACAGATTTGTCATTTGTGTGTATACCAATCCGAGTATGTCCACACATAGAGGTCTTCCCAAATCAGAGATAAAAATCTCACTATTACTTTGTGACAAGAGGCCACAAACTATTTCCAGAAGCTAATTGCTTGTTCTGGTTGCTTCATTTTATAGGAGCAATCAATCATGCCTGACTTCTAAAAATTATTAGCAGCAGTCGCAACACAGCATTTATGAGGTCCACTATATCCCCATCAAATGTGCTTTTGGAAAGGTGGACTTTAGATCCTCTTTCCACAGTTTGCAACCCAGTTGCAACAACACTTACCAGTGCTATTGTAATGATTAATTAAACTTTAAAAGTGTGCTTAAAACGAAAATATAAATACTGTTTGCTGTTTAGGAGACTTTGCTTGCCATACCTTCTAGTGTTTACAATAGTTGTAGTGATAGGCAATGATGATGTTATCATATATTCTCAAAATAAACGTCTGTTTAGGTGTTTTAAAATTAGCATCACGGCACTTTCCAACAAGCAAATGCAGATCAGTTTTGCCAATTAAGTTATGCAATTGCAATGCCAGATTGACCTCTTTTTAAAAATCATACAATACTCCCTGCAGAGAACACAAAACTGACAAAAATAAAACTCCTACATCAAAGACCAGTATTTTAATCCTCGTTCCCAGAAAAAGAGTTCTCGAACGGGGTCCCCTCCCTTGGCGGGCAGCACCTCTTAACAGCACCCCGCAGTAGTTGGGCGCAGCCAGGCAGCAGCACCGCACAGCACCGCCCGCCCCTCGCCCACAGCTCCGCTCACGTTCCGCAGGCGCCGCTATCCCCGCTTCCTCCGGCCGGGCTGTGCCTCCCAGGGGTCACCGGCAGCACGGCACGGCAGGGCGGAGGAGCTGCCGGCCCAGCCCCGCCGCTCGGCCCCGCACAAGCCGCTCCGGTGACTCAGGGGCGGCCGTGCGGGACCGCGGCAGCGCTACGGCGGCGCAGCCGTGCCCCGCTTCCTGCGGCGCGTCCCTGCGCTTCCTCCCGGCAGGCCCCGGGTTGTAGTCCAGGCTCCTGCGGCGGCTCTGGCTGTCACACACCGAGCACGCTGCTCCGCCGCCCCCGCCCCGTGCCCAGCGCTGCCACAACAGCTGCGCCGGGAGCAGCCGGTATCGCAAGCGGAACGCGACCGAGCGGCTGGCACGGGACGGAGAAAAGTTCCCGTTCGGGGCGTGTTGTGTTTCATTAGCGGGCGGCGCAGCCCCGAGCCCAGGCGGCCCCCGCAGCCCCGGCCCGGCCCCCGGCGCGCCCCCTCAGCCCC
>VZTG01009287.1:0-127017 GCA_013397845.1 Melanocharis versteri | reverse complement strand
GGGCCTGCTGGCCCGCCGTCCGGAGGGGCCGCTCGGCAGAGCCTTGGGGGCCGCTGGAGAGCTTCCCCCGGCCGGGACCGCTGTCTTGGGCAGCGACCGGCGCCGCCGTCCCCTCTGCCGGGTCCCGGCGGCACGGGGGAGGCGCTCCGGCGGGGGGGCGCGACTCGGCGCGTTGCGGAGGAATGCTGTTTGGGATTGCTGTTATGCTCGGTGCTTTTCTGAGGAGGAAGTCTGGCCTTGGCCCAATTTACGGGACTCGGGGGCTGTAGCTGCCGCTTGCCACAGAGATCCTCTGTTGGGGAGTGTGACTTCATCCGTAGGTTGATACCTGGATATCGCTGCCTCAAACATCCTTGTCTCGAGGGAGAAACAGGAATTGACACGTCTTTGTATAGCTGAGTGGTACTTTACATAGCACAAAAATTCACAAGAGCGGGAAAAATGGAAGAGACTTGACTAAATTGCTACTGAAAAATCTGTAGCGAAATAAAAGTAGAAATGCAGAGTAACTTCAGTACTGGTGTACAGTATAAAGGTAGAGAACAGGCAGTGGTGCTAGTATTTCCATCATGCTTCATTAGTGATAGGGAAGTTGTTTGATGATGATATTTCAGTCTCTGTTAATAGTTCAGTTCAGAGTGGACTGGCGTGGAAACGTCATTTAAGTCCAGCAGTGCCCTCCTTACTAAAAGCTGTAATATGGACACAAATCACTGGAGCTCTTAAAAGTCGTCAGTGAATGCAGCAATGTGGATTTGGAAACGGTTGCATCCTAATATTTGCCGTGTTGTTCTGAATCTTTCAAATGACACTATAGAATCCTTAACCTTGATTACAGTAATTGCTACTGTGGCAGCAGTGAGCATGCAGTGCTGTCATGGGCACAGACTATCTTGGCAGCACCCAGACCATTCTGAATGTGTTTGGTTTTGGCTTTGATGTTGGTCCGCTTTGCAGTTGCGTGAGGGTTATTGTACGCACAGTCTGTCTATTTGAGTATGGATTTTTTTTCTAATAACTCAGCAGATGTAAATATTTTTCCTAGCTGTTCTGATATAAAGAGCTTTGTGTTCATGTGACTTTGTTCTGATGTCTGTCTTTTAAACATAACAGGTTTTTTTGGTAGTGTAACCTTAAAAAGTCCTGTATATGAGGTAACTTAACTGAGAAACTTTAGTGACACTTACAGAACTTAGTCACTGAAGAATATGGCATATTGGAATTCAGAAGACACTTACTTATTTTTGTTCATACATGAGATTAAGAATTAGGATTTGCTGCAAAGCCATTAGTTGAACCTTTTGTTTATATTTCAAGTCACTAGTTTTGGGTATCTCTAAGCCTAGATTTTGGGCTAGAACAAAACAGTGTGTTAGCAAGGACTTCTTTAGTAGAGAGGGATAGCAGAAAATATGATGAGGAATGTCTTCAGTTAAAGCAGACAGGCCATGCCTTGGAAGAGCAAACACGTAACAAGCAAGCAAGGAGCCCTACAGGGAGAATTATTTTGTCATTTTGAAGACACAGTGCCATTGCTCCTCGCATGAGAAATTCTCCTGAGCTTTTGTTTGCCAAATAGATTGTTTCCTGAACTCACAAAAGAGTGTTGTCCAAATGCTTCTTGAACTCTGTCAGGCTTGGTGATGTGACTACTTCCCTGGGGAGCCTGTTCCAGTGCTCAGCCACCCTCTGGGTGAAAAACCTTTTCCTAATGTCTAATCTAAGCCTCTCCCGACTCAGCTTCATGCTGTTTCCTCGAGTTCTGTCACTGGTCACGAGTTTGCTGGCTGAGAGCTTGTTTACTTGTTTAAGGTTGAAATTTGCAATGCGTGCACATTTTTAATTTGATGTTAAACTAAATCATCTGTGGAAGTGTCTTTATTTAGACACAGTGTGTTTGAGTACAGGGTTTCTACTAGTTTGTACTCTGGGTGATGTGTTTGATTCTAACAGGAGTTGTTGCATGCATCCCATGTTGCTGGTGGTTCACTGTATTGCTAGTCATTGACTGGATCACTTGATTACTTTAGTAACCACTCGCACACATTTTTTCTAAGGTCTTGTTACTTTACAGGTCACTTTAGAAACGCCTCAGATGAAATGGGATTGGTCTCTTACCAGGCTTCCTGCCATTTGTGCAGCTCGATCACTTGTAGCTGTACCTATGGTACAGAGCATGGTTATGCCACGAGGTGAATTGCATTGCAGATGCAGTCTGCTGACCCCTGCTCATAAATCCACGTGCCTCTGGCCACCTGGAATTGTTAGCTTAGGTCTTGAAAGCAGCACAGCTGTATTGGTGTTGCACTTGAGGTAAGTCTTGCCTTAGTAAGATTTGCAGGTGTGAGCACAGTGCCATGGTAACTTGCTGTATGATTTCTGGTTCTAGAACTTGTATGGGATTTTGTTAGAGTAGCATTCCTTAACACTTCTCTTTTCCAGAAGGTTCTGTAAAAATAAAAAACCAAAACAGAACAACAACAAACCACCAAAACCCAAGCACCCCAGAAAGCAGTAGCGCTCTCTGTTTAGCCATGCTTATTCCTTCCATTTCATAATCATTACAACTTAGGGGTACTGTCACTAATTACCTTCTACCAGAATGTTTGGTGTGCTTCGTGGTGGTTTTTTTTTCCTCACTGGATCTTCCTAACTGCTCAGAACCAAACCTAAAATGAGCTGTTTCCCTAGAGGTGTCACCTGGTTGTGGGGAGGGGGATGATGTCACCAAAACGCTTCAAGAATTCAATAAGGAATTCCATTTTGCTGCTTCATAGGCATCCAGTCTATGGGTCTTGTTTTAAAGTTTGTTCAGAATAGCTTCATCTCTCCTGCTTTGGTGGCTGCAACACCTAAGGACAATATACCTTGCCATCTTCCCTCTGCCTTAAATATTACAGTTGTGTGTATGTATGACTCTATATGTGTCCATAAAGTATACATGTAAATATATAGAGCAAGACACTTGGTCTTTCCTTGCCTTCAGACCCACTTCTTCCACTGTTGAGTGTTTCATCTGAAACACTCAAGATTAATCTTGTAATTGTTTTCAGTAAGGCTAAAATGGTTTGGTGTTTTAATGTGAAGCGGTTGGAACTTTGGCTAATGAAGCTTTGTATTTTACTTCATTGTGAATATGTGTCTGTCCTCTAGAACTTAATGAACCAGTACTTACTTCTTGTGCTTCAGTTTCCAAGAATTGAGTCATGTATGTAATTATTCCTAGATAATCAAAGAATTGGGAAAATGGAGCTTTTGGGACTGTTGATTAACAACTGCTCAACAGTACCTCTGTATCAAGTGTCTTTTAAAATATGAAGCGATTTTTTTTTTTCAATGCATGTACTTCCCTGCAGACTTACAGAACCTGTTCATGAGTAATTTGGTAAACTTCGGCAATGCTTTTGTGTGGTTGTTAACCCCAGGTTACCCACAGCCTGCAAACTGATACGAGTTCTACTGACTGGCTAACTCATGAACTAATTTAAGTTGCTTTGAACTTTTTAGCATGCTGGTTTACTTTAACTGTGTTTGTGAAGATTGAGAAACAGTTGTGCATTGGTCTTTGAAATAAGCCATTTAAGATGTGGTCTCTTAGCCTCTGACTCCTTCAGCCTCTAGACCTCAGAGGTGTGTATCTTCTAGTCAGTGCCTTGCCACTGCTCAGGCAAAGATTTGAAGTTGAGTTACGTTGATGAGAGATGTGGCTGTGGCTACATCTACTCCAGGGATTTTGATTCGTGCCAGTGGAAACCACCTTTCACTATCACCAAAGTCATACACTAGGAGGACTTTTTTGCTAAGCACTCTTCCAGAGTGCTTTCTCCAAGCTGACAAAAGCAGTTTTGGTATCATATTTGTGTTGGTGATGAAGCGTGGATTTCTCTGTGCTAGCAAAACCATGCCTGAAGCTTAGAAACACAGTGTATTCTGCTAGTGTGTAAAAGATTCATGTCTGTGGGGTTTTCTTTTCATACTCAACATGTAGCATATGGAACATAACACTTTTTTTCCTGTTCTCTTTCAGTTTAGGTCTAATATCAGATTCTTTTCATATGTTTTTTGACTGTACTGCTTTATTGGCTGGATTAGCAGCTTCAGTTATTTCAAAATGGAGGTCAAATGATGCGTTCTCATATGGGTAAGAAACTTCAAGATGTTACCTTAATGTATTATAGTAAATGCTTAGGTAGTCATTTTTCATTTACAAACAAAAGCTTTTTGTGTAACGTGGAAAAACTATGTTGAAAGTGAGGTGTTTTTTAAGGTGAGCTGTGTAAACATCTAAGTTAATAGAAATAATAAAAATATGAAGGCATTTGTTTTGGGAAGAAGGTTTATCACTTCCAAGATCTCTCTGATCATGCAGAGCAGGAAGTTGCCCTGCATTGCCGTGTATTAATGGCACCAGTGAAGAGCAAGCAGCCACATCCTGGGCTTGTCCTCACCGTGCAGTGAGGAGTGTTCCAGGGATTCCCAGACTGCTGGTGTCCCACTCATCCTTTGGAGCAGAAAGTTACCACTGAAAGGAGCTAAGCCTCAGTGATGCTGCATTGGAGATTATAATCCATGGTTCTTGGAAGCAGCAGGATTCAGGAGCTGTGACTGCCATTAACACAGATCCTCAAGGCTGAGGTGTGTCATCCCATACCGCCCTTGGTGGATTTACCTGCTGCAGCTGCCGTTTGGCAGGCACTTATTCCACTGAACAGTGCAGTTGTGCCCTATAAAACAATACTGGTGGTACAATATTAGTGATTGGTTATAGTGATTAACAGCAAATGAGTTGTAACATGGGCATTCCCCATAACATTATTGACCTGTCAGCATTTAGCTTCAGCTGCCTTGCTTAAGTGTCAATCATATAGTTAGAAACTTAAAGCACAGTTGAATTTAGGTGGAAGCTCTAGTGTGCATAGATATCAATTTAGAGAGAATTGTACCATGAACTAGTTGCAGTGGAAGCACGTTCAGTATTAATTACTGTTCAGCATTTAAACAGCTGGTGTTCCATTTATCAGAGAACAGCCACATTTATTAAGTCTGATGTTTGCTACATTGAAATTACATATTATTTTAACCTGGCAGTTTGTTATTGTCAGAATTTGATGTTTGAAATAACTAATTCCTACTTAAAACTTTTACTGAAAATCCACCTTCTAGAGGGGAAGCAAATTAATGTATATCTGTTTGGTATTAAGCATAACTTGACATCAGAAAACTTTGATTAGATTTCGCATGCTTATCCTAGTTTGTGGCTTCCAAATACATGTTTATACCATAACTTTGAGTAGACATAATCTTAAATGGAAAGATTTTGCCATATTGAAGAATTTCTTTCATCTAGATCAGGGAATGGCTGCTCTGAATCAGGTAGTTTCTGTCGAAATACAATGTGGTCAGTTTTATATACTCATCCATAATTTATATGCCATCTTCCATTTAGCAAACTCCTGTGTCATATAACTATTTGAGAACTAGAAGATAGCACTCCAGTCTCTTAAGTTCTACTTCTAATTTTCAGCATTTAAATGAAGGTGGTAATATCTGCTATTGCTTTTTTTTGTTTCTTGCAGTTATGTTCGAGCAGAAGTACTTGCTGGTTTTGTAAATGGTTTATTCCTCATCTTTACAGCATTCTTCATTTTTTCTGAAGGTGTTGAGGTATGTTACAAAATCAATTACACTATTACATTCTATAATTAATATGGATAGACATTTCTATTTTTAAGAGGAATAAATTATTGAAATTAATGAATTGAAAAATAAAATTATGTTCATAATTGACTAAAAATCTGTGATTTGAACAGAGAATAGGGCCATCTGAAATTGCTGTTTCGTGGGAGAAACCCAGCTTTTTCAGTGTATCTGTACTAGCTTCTTAAATAGTGTATTTTGTTTATTGTAAAGACTCTGTGAGATGGAGCCTGTCCTTTTTTTTCAGCCAGTTAAGGATGTCTTAGAAAGATCTTCACTTCTCATTGTTAAAGGGCAAATGAGAGCAAGAAAGAAAGGCCCTAAGTAGTCATTCAGAGGAGAGAAGTTAGTCATAAGTAACATTCTGTGAAGTTGGACCAGCTTGTTAAAGAAAGAGCACTGTTCTCCAAATCTGATATAAATGGCAAGTAGCAATAGCTTAAACATTACAGGGGCTCTTTTCTTGAATTTTTTTTACGTGATGGTTCAGGTAATAATTTCAAGATTGAAATTTAGACATTAAGGGCAACACCAAGGATTAAGAGTAAAACTGGTAACTATTTCTAATCAGCTTGAATTAATAAGTTTACTTTTTAACAGGAAATACACTCTGAATTTGTTCAGACTTCTAGTTCAGAATAAGTCTATGGAGTTTTTCTTTTATTAACAGGGAATTGGGAAGAACTTTTTCTACATTGAACATTTTTTCTATACTGATAGGCTTCTAAATACTTCAAAATCAGTTAAAGCTGGGCTGAAATTGCCTAAAAGCCTGGGAAAACTTTACTCCAAATCTAGAAACAGGAGGAAAACTTACTAGAAAGATTGAAAACCATGACAGGGTCAAGGGTAATGCTGAAACATAATTCTCTTCCTGCTGATCTGAGCTCCCATGCTAAGTATTCTCTTTGCATGTGATGGTGACTCTCTTTCTCTCAGTTGTTTTAAAATTTTGCATCTGCTAAAAGTTTTATTGTCTTGCTGTTTACTGCCTCTACCTTTCCTCCTTGTGGAGAGATGGTAAATGTTTTTCTCCTCTGTCAGTAGTAATTTACACTCATCAGCACTTAGCTTGAGAGGTAAACTGTACTAGGTCTATAATGTCTCGTTGAGAAAAAAATTCCAGAGGAAGTAGGGTAAAAAAGAATTGAAAAAATCAATCTAGATTTGAGAATTTCTAGAAAATATAATAATTTGTTTTCAGTCTTCATTTCATTACCCTCATTGCCTCACTTTTCTAAGGAGAAAGGAAGAAATGGCATTCTAGACTCTTGGAAGTCTTGTAGGTGACTTAAGCAATCCACATACTGAAACAAACCTGAATCTTTTCAAATGATGTTGAGCCACATCCCACAGCATAACTAAATCTTATGATAAAAGTGAGCCAGACTCTCAGAATATCCTACTGTACTTTCACAGCTTTAATAATAGAACTTTATTTTCCGGCACTGAGAATCCGTCTGTGTATCATCACAAAAACTGGAAGTCCTGAGTAATTTTTAATTATGTCTATATATATGTTATGTATAAGAATGCTCCTGTATCTAAGTCGTTTTTTGGTGCCTTTTAATAATGTAAAGAGATTGTAAAACTCTGCATTTGCTTTTTGGTTTGTTTAATTTTTTTATTTTCTTTTAGAGAGCACTTGAGCCTCCCGATGTGCATCATGAGAGACTACTTCCTGTTTCTATACTAGGATTCATTGTAAATCTTATAGGAATATTTGTGTTTCAGCATGGAGGTCATGGGCATTCACACGGCTCTGGTAGGATGTAACTTCCAGTAGTGTTTCCTTTCTTGGCAGCCTGTGTTCCAGGGCCTCATTGTCCTCCAGTGAGAACCCCAGTATTACATCTGATGTCTTGTTAATGGCAATCCTAGCCAAATGTGTATGTGACCTCTTGCTATGTTGGCTTCTGTGTTTTATTACTAGCTCTGGTATGCCACTCTTGTACTTCTCATGTTAATATCCACTAACTGGAACACCTAGAAGTCCAGAAGCTGCTTTCTGGAGTTCATGCACTCTCCTGCACCTTATTGAAAGAGATTTGCAGAGCATCTTTTTGGGCAATTTAAGCTGGACTTAAGCAAGGTTGTGGCTGGAAAATTTAGAAAACCGTATCTGAACCAAATTTTAGGCATGAGAAGATTTGCTTCAGATGCTTCTCAACTTAGTGTGTTTTGAATTGAAATGCAGAATTTATTTGCCTAAATACACATGGTAAGTGCTCTGGGGTTTTTTCTGCAAAGCCTATGGGTCTCTCTTTGAGCTTAACATATAAACTTATATAGACTGGTGGAAGAACATAGTCTTTGGTCTTTAAGCAGCAATCTAAGCTTGAATTTTCAATCTGCGAATGACAATTTCTGCTTTCTTAAAACAGCTATTTTTAAAGTGCTCATATCTAATTAGGTGTGAATTTTTCAAATTGTACTAGAAGTCTAGCACAACAAGTCTCAGAAGTGGGAATGTATAAAAGCACTTGACTTCTCAAATCTGGTACATTTTATGTGTGTGTGTGTATATATATAGTATGTCTGCACAGCAGAGCTGTAGGTGACAAACAGCTTGTGTTACGTTTCTTAACCTATTAAAGGCCATACCTTAAGATGACCTAAAAGATAAATAGGTTTTGAATAGCTGAGAAACAAATGTAAGTGTACTTTTATTCATCGTTTAAGTTCTTACTCTGATGGTGATACTTGTTTATAGGGCATGAGCACAGCCATTCTCTGTTTAACGGTGGTCTGAGCCATGGGCACAGTCACGGAGATCATGGACACAGCCATGAACATAAACATTCCCATGGACACACTCATGGTCACGGCCATGGACACTCTCATGGTCAGGATTATTGTCATGGTAAGTACTGAGCTGATATCATAGACCATCCTGACTCAATCTAAATCTGCTATTAATAACTTATTGAAAAAAAAAGTGTACTGGCAGCTTGTTGTGATCATACATGGAGGTAACGTCATTAAATGTCTCGTATGCTCTGCCACTACCATGTTCTGTGTCTCATTTTGTATTTCATTTGCAGTAATTTCAGTGTTAGTTTTTAAAGATTTTGCTTTACCTCTGGTTTTTGAGTGTGCACTGTAATGTGTGTTGGCAAAAGATGGAACAGCTGTATGCTATTGCAATGTAGTGAAATTAGTTATCAAGTGCCCTGTTTGAATTTTTTCATTAAAATAGATAAAGTTAAGCTGCTTTGCTAGTGTTCTCCATTTGAATAATTTTACAGCTCAAGATATTAGAAAAAATGAACCAACAAACTTTGTGTACTTAGGGACTGTTAGCTGTACTTGGTTTGTGATCTCAAATAAGACTTTCCCCATTTTGTGTAGTTGTAATCTGTTTTAAGATGGTTATGAAAAAGATACTTGTTATGTTAGCTATGCTTCAATCTTTTCTATGGAGGCAAACAATCTGAGGAGAGACATTTGTGCAAAATATGGTCGGTAGCCTTCACTATGGGAGAAGAGGTTGTGTAGGTACCACCTATTTGAAACAATGCAAGTGAAAGCCTTGTGATAATGCAGAGCTGTCAGTCCTTCCTGCCTAAGCCATAACCTGGGATCTGACGTGACTCAAAATGGGCGCATTCAGAGCAGGGAATAGTGTGGGAACTGGTAGACAGGAGGTGACAAAGAGTATAAAAATATTTACTTGTCCCTTCCTTGCTATTCTTAGGAAATTGGCATTTGTTTTCTAGTAGTTCTCCTGGAATTTGGTTGGAAAGCAGGAGCTTCCTGCTCCTGCCTCTTCCTTGCCTTCCCCATGGCCCCCACCCTTGTAGACCAGTGAATGTAGCTATCTGTCTTGTGCAATTTGATATTCAAATCAATTGTTGTGTAAATTATTGTATATCTTCACTAGAAGCCTTTTGCTATCCTTTAACAAGTTTTTCTTGAAATATCTTTCAGATTAATGCTAGGCATTAATCTGCTTGGATGAGAAGATTTTTTGCTTACTTGTTCCTTCTCAAAGTCTTATCCTTGTTTTTTTATGTTAGGTATAAAGGCTTAAGTGAAGTACTTCTGGTTGGCAAATTTATTTGAACCTACTCTTCTTGCTTGTGTTCATGGCTTGGGTTCTTAAGGGGTCTTATTTTGCTATATACTACCAAGGTCTTACGTCTCAGTTTGTTTTAATTAAGAACAAATATAGATAATTTATTACATATACCTATGTAGAAATCTATTGCGTAAAGTGATGTTTTATTTTAAAAAATGCATTGGAAGACTTTTTTAACTTAATTGCTCCATTAAAAAACAATAGCTTGAGTAAAAGCTGGTCATTGTGAGCAGCCTGTCTGTCCAAAACATTTCCGAAAGGAAGAGTGTAACAGAAGGACCACTAGAGAGAGCCTTTGTGTAGGTTAATATGTCAATAATTGTCTTCACAGATGACCATTCTCTTGAAGTAATGGCTGGATCCAGCAAACAGATTTTACAAGGTACGATGAGAATAAGTATGATGGTTTATTGGTTTTATCAGTGTCTGCCTGCCTGGGTTTGTCACACATCTGTTTTAGAGGGTTCCTCTGGATAAATGCCATGTTTTTTTAAGGAGCTGTTTAATGGAGTTCCATTCCCCTTGTAAACACCTCTGCTGTACCCTGTGCGTGACTAGGTGTTGAGACAATCACAGAAGTCTAAATGTAATGCAGTGTCAACACAGTTTGAGACATCCCAAAAGCTAGGATTCAGCTTCTGTTATTGATGCTGAAAAATCAATGAAAAACTGGGAAAGAGTGGTTAAAAGCAGAAACCTAAGGAGCCTAATTGCAATATATGCTCTGTAACATGAAGAACAGTATGATTAAGATAGAAGGTATTTAAAAAATGCAGATGGATATAATTGTTAAAGAGTTCCTGATCTTAAAACTTGCATTTCATCAAGCTCTTAGAGTTGGTTTAGAGCAGATGGTAATGCATCTAAATTTCTTGAAGTAGTATTGGAGTACCTGATCTCCTGAGTATTAGTTATGAATAATTTAGATGTTGATTTTGAGCTTTAGTTGTCTGTTTGTTGGTTTTGTTTTGCTTCTTTTTAAATGTTCTGAAGTTAAAGGGAGACAATTAAAAGATGTAGGACGTAGTAATTATTTGGCATACCCAAATGTACATAGGGTTTTCTCTTCCTGGATGATTTTCTGGCTTGTTTTTAGTCCTTGAAAAGGAACATTTACAAGTTCCAGAATTTACAGTACGCTGTACTATGTATATGTATACTCAGTACTTGAGTTGAAGATATTTGAAAGTTAGTCTTTTCATGAAAGACCTGATTTAATTGAAGCGTATTAAAAAGACCTGATTTTATTTTAATTGTTCAATACTGAGGGAAAAACCCCAGCAAGTGATGCAAAGACAGTCACTCTCAAGACAATCACTCACAAGCAATCACATCCCACCAGCAGATCAATGCCTAGGGGAGTCTGAGCAACAGCTGTTTGGGAAAGACAGCACTCTAGTCTTATTGGGGAGCGTGGTGTTGGATGGTATGGAATGTCCCTCTGGTCCATGTGGCTCAGCTGGCCTGGCTGTGTGCCCTCTCAGCATCTTGCCCACCCCAGCCTTCTTGCTTGTGAGGCCGTGAGAAACAGAAGGCGGCAGGCTGCTGTGGAGAAGCCCAGCTCTGTCCCAGCCAGACCCAGTACAGATGTAGACTTGGAGAAATCCCTGAAGAACTAGTTTATGGTTGTGTGTTGTTTTTACAAGAGGGGATTATCTGTCTGAGAATTGCATTCAAAAAGCTGTTTCTGAAGGACTTCCAGTCACTGCCAGCAGAGAGCTCCAAAGGCTAAACTTTGACTAGCTGCAAACTAGTCTGTGTTTCTTTGTACTTGAAGGCAGTGTTATTCTTCAGAATAAGAGTGAGGCTTTTCATGTCTGCAGTATTGTTTAATTCTCAATATTATTTATCTTGGATTTCTTTGCCAAATAACTTCTAGAAGGTGTTGTCAATTAAACATTAGCGTGTGTCAAAGCTTTACAGAACTGTGTCTGTTAACAGTCTCTCCATCTTATACAGAACTCATTACTGTAGGCATCAGGGAATGAGTTTCTGTACTATAATAAGGGTGGGTATTGAATGAAAAAAGTCTACCTGCAGTTATTAATTGCTGTGCAACTTAATAGCCTTGCTATGAAATACCCATTACTGCTAAGTGCAGAACAGAATGTAAATTCTTCAAATGGCCCATATTCTACAAATACATTAAAATCTTTGTGTGTTTGACCCAAAACTGACCACAAATTCAAAAAGTATAGATCATATTATCTAGTTCTTGAAACTCGTTTTGTAAAAACGTCTCTGAAATGCTCCATTAGCTTTAGGAATAGCAAATTGTGATGGTATGACTTAATCTCTTACAGGTGTATTTCTGCACATTGTGGCAGACACGCTGGGAAGTATTGGTGTAATCATATCTGCTATACTGATGCAGAACTATGGTCTAATGATAGCAGATCCTATTTGTTCCATGCTGATAGCACTACTTATAGGTGTAAGGTAAGTGTTGCTATCACTGCTATTTGGTAGGATTTTTGATGCTAGTTACAGCAGAAATTGCAGCTCAGAGGAAAAAGGGGGTTTGTTATGCTAATAACTTACAACATTTGCTTTTCTTCCAAGAGGGGTGTGTTACTCTGTTCTGTACAGCCGTTCTGGTGAGCTCTCGCATGAGCTATCTTTCTTTCCCTTTTCTACATCTACAACTTTCGCTGTTAAATCTGCATATTTTGTCCTTCTTTGCATAATACTACAAAAATGTCTTTCAAGTCCAAACTGTAGGAAGCTTCATCTCTGTATTTAGTACATGCTTATATAAACCAATGTACTCCAGTAAATGGAGCAGAATGGTTTCAGGGCAGCAGAGTTGAGACTGCTGGCACAGGATGTGCCCTTGTCCTTGACAAATCAAGGCTGGTAGGTTTTAGTTTTGTCTGCTTATCTCAACAAGAACTGTCTTTTCCATTGTATTTGTACCCTGAGATGTTCTTATTCCTTTTAAGATCTTATGGAAATGTTTCAAGTACTTCTGGACTTTCACAGTTGTTACTTACCAAGATCACTGTAAATGTGAAGCTATTTGGATTAGACTGGTCAAGCAAATATTTCATTCAGCGATGTTATGAGGCTTTTTTGGCAGCAGTTTCAATGGTGGCATAGGGCAGCGTGCCACAACTCCAGTTACAACCTAATAACTGAACACCTTTGTCTGTTCAGCAGTGGTGAGTGTCATCTGATGAGCTGCAGCTGCTTATGCTCATACCATGTATGGCATGTTTATGGCTTGTGCATGGCAGCATTCACAGGATTATTGATGTGAATCTCCCTGTTAGTCAAAGCAGGGCAGCAGGCTTCAGACACAATGCCCACAGAGATGTCTGTGCTAGAAATCACTATTAAATCACCACTTTAATATAAACTTCAGAGATTTTGACTTAAACATTCTATAATTTCATAAATGACAAATTATTACAAACTACTTCTATTACTGGAATCTCAAAAAATGGGAAAGAAAATGTTTCCAAGGGAGAAGAAACTATTGCTGAGGTACAGGTAGTAGCTGAGTAAAACACAGGTTCCTGTACGCTTTGTATTTTCAGGGTCTAGGTTTGTGTACAGCAGAAAATACCATATGAATGACAATTCATTTTTTTCTTCCATTCATACAGTAGTTGAAATAACACTGAATTCCATAGCAGAGGTGTCATAATAATGCTGTTTATAGGTTTTCTAGCACAGATAGAAGGAACGTTTGAGACCCATGTTCTATGCTGAAAATGCTGGAGAAGTTCACTATTTGATGTGTCTTTTGATCTGATGCCAGACTTCAGCCCGTAATGTTATTTTTTTGGTCCACAATGCTATAAATGATCAATAGAATAATTTTGCTATCATTGCAGTTAGCTGCATCGTAGTTGATAGAAGCAAACCTGCATTTCTTGCAGACTGACATCCTGGCATATCAGTGGAGCAAACACTAGTTGCAGGGTTGAGTGTTTTTGTGTTGGTATTTTGTTTGTTTTCTAAGCAGTCCAGCAGACTTAACTATTAATGGTTTTGCTTGAAATGCACTTTAAGATCATAAATAAGATTACTGGCAGTTTCAGATGGATAGTGTTTGAGAACTTGAGTCCCTTTTTGTGGTGTTTGACTTTAGTAATCTTCATTTACACTTCTGGACATAAAACCACTGTTAATTTTGCCTTATTCTTCACTATGCTGTGTTTGAAGTGTTCTTTAAGAATTAGCGCAGAAGGGTTTTTAGATTTTCCCATAAGGTGATCTTTGTAAAAGTGATATGGGAGCCCAGGTGATGCTTGCTAGGTTATATAATAGTTTTTGTGCTTGATCTTTTAAAATCACCTAAATCTAACCTAGAGAAAAAAAATTACTGAAGTTCTGTGAAATTTAAAGTTTGGGGGGAATAACATTGCAGAAATACTTTAAACTGGTAATGGCAAGAGCTGTGTCTAGTGGGGGGAGGGTATTGGGGTTTTGGAGTTTTTTGTTTGGGTTTTTTTAATTGTCTGTCTGCTCATGGGATCCCTGTGGGTTTGAGGTGGGAAAGACTGGGATGTGCAATTTCTAGTACAGGAGTTCCTGTCCATTTCTGTGGGCCAGTTTGAAACCTTGATAAATAATTTTTGGGGTAAATCTGGCTTCAGATTAAATAATTGTCTGCTGTTTCAAATGAATATTTGTCAATTTTGTTTGTATCCCTTTTACTAGTTAGGCCAACTTTGGTAAGGTAAAGTGGAGTAAGAGTATGTGTGTGCCCCAACAACCAGACCCCATTCATGGCTGTTTAAAAATCAGGATCTGTTCTGTAATCAGGATCTTTGTGGCTGTCATAAAAGAAGCATAGTTTTGGGCTAGAGATGCAAAAACAGGTCTGATAAAGTTGTTCAGAAGTTTCAATGGTGTTTGAAGACTTTGCCCTAATTGGAACTGTATCCTCTAAGTTATTGCTTAATGGTCTGAGTTTGACCTACAGAGTCTGCAGAATATGGGTGGAGGGTAGGTTAGATCCAGGACTCCTGTTTTTCTGTTGTTTTGTTAGGGTTTTTTTAGTTTGGTTTTGTTTGGGGTTTTGTTTTTTAATCTGTATTCTTTCTATGACACCTCTGTATAGAAAGAAGGAATAAAGGCAGAAGAGAAATCCTTGTTCCCTTTTATGGAACTATGTCTGGTTAACCAGTAGAATATCAAAGCTATTGCATGAGAATGCAGAGGGAAATCATTGCTCTTAATCCAGGATTGCTTGTGTCTATGTGAGATAACAGTTCATTCATTTTCTATTGAGTCTTTGCTTGCTTTGGTGTTGGGCAGCTCTCTCTGGTTTATTCCAGCCTTGCTTGCTCCTATTAGTGGTTCTTCTCTTCAGGTTTCTGAAATGATGGCCACACTTGCCAAAGAAATCACAAAAATACCTGTATAAGATGACTAGAAAACTCACTGGTGCAGTCTAAATCTGTACAGGCTCCACTTTGTAGCCTGTTTTGTCTTGTGCATGTGCAGAAGGGTTAGGCAATGCTTCTTCAGAGAAGTCAAACAGTGCTTTTAAATCAAATGGTTGAGCCTTCCTGTAGACAACATCTCTAATTAGTGCACACTGTCAGCTGCTGACACAGTTGCTCTGTTGCTCCTGTGATCCTTTGGTAAGGCTGCTCTAGGGTGACATTCTCTGCCTAACTCCTCATGAGTTAGCACAGAACACTCTGCACAGTGAGAATCCCGTGTGGGATCTGAATTTTCCTGGATGCAGCCACTGATATCTAATGACTCTTTCTTTGATTACTCTCTGTACTATCTCGTGCAAGTAAAGCGTTAATAGGACATGCTTAAAATAGCTAAGTCTGTCTTACCAGCATTTTTATTTTTTTTTTTAACAAAACCTTGACTATTTCATTGTAGTTCAGGCTGACACTCTTCAAATTTTTTCCAAGGTATTGTCCACATACTTATATGTGCCTTGAATCAATAAATGATTTCTCAAGTCTCTAAACTGTTTTAAATATTTAAAACTAAATACTCATTTAGTTTTTAACCTTAGCTGAGCCTTATTCTGAAATGTTGAAGCAATTTTAGTATTTCAGTCAGCTATGTGAGACTAGTCACCACGCAAAAGCCACAACTCCAGTATGACTCGAGTTTGTCTTAAACCACTGTTAGGCCCACATGTTTCTAGAGAGGCACAGTAGACTAAATCTGATACTAGATTGCACAGAGCATGCAGACTGCACATTAAGTGGTCAAAGAAATGAGGCAATGAAATTGTTTCCATGGGTTACATAATTTTTTTGCATAAAATCTAGAGCTGTTTGAACATGATATAATATAAAAGAGCTTTGGGGGAGGGTGTGCCAGTAACATTTGAGGCCTTTCATGTTTAGGGCATAGCAGTATAAAAAAAAATTACTTTTTTTTAAATGAAGTGCTGCATTCACTAAGATTCAGAAGGAATTTTCTATAGCAAAACTCCTCCAAACTAGCATGTTTGTTGTTGGTGTTATTTTAAGCCATTATTGCTAAATGTCAAGCACTACCTTTATGTACAGGGTAATGGTACCTGCCAGCCTTGCTTGAGAATCACAGTACTACATTGTTATGAGAACAAAGAATTCAAAATCAGTAAAGCAAATGTTAAACCTGTGGTCCTTGTCTTGAGCAAAGCTTGCAGTCTGATTAAAATAGCCATTGCCTAATAAAAAAATTTTATTAAAGTTCTGAAATAGGCCAACATATATGGATATGGATGGTGGCTGGGTAAATAAAACCAGAATTTGGAAATCTGGCTGTAGAGTTTTGAGCTCTGGTATTTGAAGAACCATAGCTGGTCTTGATCCTTAGCAATGTTTGTTTACCTTCTATGAAACCTGTCACAAATATCCTCTATTTTCTGTAGTGCTGAGAGCTCTAAATGAATTTCCTGCTGCGCTCTGAGTGCAATGTCTGTGTTCTTTACCTGGAGTTGTTTTCAGCTTTGCAGTCCAAGATCATGACAATGCCAGGGTCTTGCTGGCTACGCCTGCAAAAACAGTGGCATAAACAGGATGGCACTGGAATGGGTATGAGTATTATCTGAATGTGGTGCAGGTGAATTAAGAGTTTGATGTTTTCACTCTCAATTTTTAATCAATCCATGTGTAGAAGTGACAGGCTGGATTTATCAGATTCATGTCAATAGTTAGTTTGTTTTTATTTATTTGAACACCTTTTACTTCTTCTGTAACAGTGTATGTGCAAACATGATATGCTGTAACATTAGCTGCCTTTGCTTTTCTGGCTTTTGTAGAGGATATGTTTTTATTCCAAATCTTGCTGTGGGTTAGTGCCTCTTTCAAATTTTATTGTCTCGTAAAAGAGTGTGATATTTTAGGCGTAAGGCTTGGTAATCAGAAAGCAATGCAATTGTGTCTGCTTTAATAGCAAAGCTTACTGACTGCTTATGCATGAGAAAGCTTTCCACTTGGTGAGAATTCAGCATTATTTGTTTTCCACTATAATCTTACAAATTAAAACAAACAAGGGGGAAAGCACCAGTGCAGTAGTTGCTGTGGAGGCAGTCAGACTTTTTTTCACTTATGACTAAACCAAAAAAAAGAGAAAGCTTGGTCAAAATCTCTAACCATATTTTCAGCCAGCTTAGTTTTATCATCTTCCCTTATATGTTTTCTTCAGTTACCTGAAGTAGAACTGATATTTTTAGTGCCTCCTAGTGATTAAGTAATACTGGTTTTAGTTAATGTTTGAGAAAAGAGCGTACTCTGTGGAGTTTGTAACTTCAGTAGGGGTTTGTACTTCAGTAGTATGCATGAAACAATGGAAAACATCAGGCATCGTAAAACTGGATTCTGTTTTTTGTTGTGTTTGGCTTACAGTAAGATACCAGGTTAGGATCCCTTTGGATGCAGAGGGGCATCCATGGCCTCTTTGGCTCTGACCAGCATTTGTGAGGGCCTGTCACGTCACTGCAGCTGTCTTTTGGCCTTTTCAGCTTTGCAAAAGATAAACTTTGTAGCTGAACACTGGCTCGAAGATAGAGGAAGAAGGTGTGACCCAGGATGTGCTTCAACTTTCACCAACAGTACCAAGCCACATCCTGATTTACCTCTATTCTTTGGACTTTGAAGATGTTGTTTTATAGCCTGTCTCTTCAAATCTACTTGACACTTAATTTCTCTTCCATCAGATAATGTACATCAGCTTTATTAAATCATGTAAATAAGTTGTACAAATTAGAAATTTTTGTTAGCTTTCTTTCATGGCTTTTCTCACTCTTAGTGGTATGTTTCAATAAAAAGGCAGACCACTACATTCTCTATTGCTTTAGTTGTTTCTCTGGGAAAAAATATGCAGCCTGTATGTGTGTGGTTTTTGAAACCTTTAGATGCCTATGTTAGAGAGGCCTTGTTAAATTTATGGGAATGGAGTCTGTTCAAAATTCTTGCATTCAGTTTGCATCCTGAACTTGTGTATTGGTCTTTCAAGGTTTTTATTAAGAAGGAAACCTGCATTTTAAATAGGGAGTTAAACTGAAATCAATTCATCAGTGGAGTGTGTTGGCAGCTCCAGCTCCCTTTGATGTAATGCTTGTGACATGGACATTATTTAGTGAGATGGGTCCATTAATAGGAGAACCTTTTCTCCCTAAACTTCTGTAATCCACTGTAGAATGTGACACTCCAATTAAGCTTCCTTTAGACAGATTGACAGTTATTGCATTGCTAAATGTTTGTCTTGGTGACAGGTCTAGTTTAGGCAACTCTTGCTTGCCCCTAATTGCTTCTTCCTATTTGTGAACCGATGCCTTGGTGGCAGTGCAAACATGGGAGGCCATGTGCTGGAGAGCACCAGGCAGTGAATTTGGCTGGAACAACCATTGTGCCTGCGAGAAGACTTAATTTTAGGGTGGTGTTTTTTCCAGGAGTTCATTAGACAAGAGTCACGCAGCCTCTCGCTCCCTCCCACCCTGGCCAAGGTCTAGCCAGGGAGTGAGCTGAGCAGTCCCTCAGCCAGCACTGCCCGTGTCCAAATGGAAACACATGGTTAGGTCATTTGTTCACATCTGCAAATACCCAGCTGGTCTGTGCCATGCATTCCACATCGCTTCATGAGATTTTAAACAAAGGCTCTGCGGTGTGCTTTAACAACTGGTCCAGTTAATCTCTTACAAATGTTTCAGGTGTGCTTTTTAATCCCATAACTCCATGTACTGCAGCTGTGATGCCAGTGCAGAACTCTGAAATACAGCTTACAATTTCTGAAATATACAATCACTTTTGGTCCAGGGTGTTAGGTGATTTGTATGATCTTGAAATTAAATTGCTATTTAAGCTTCAGTGTTGGGCTACAGATATTTGTCATCCACTTCAAAAGTTTAGGATGCTGTACTGAACCAGACATGATGCACTACTCTTAAACAAAAAAATCACCATGCTGAATTCTTAATAAGAGTATAACCTTTTAGTGGTAGCTTCAGGGTACAGGCTTACTGGTCTCCTGGTTTTATTAAAAAACAAAAAGTAATAATAATAAAAAAGGGTATTAAATGTCTTCTTAGTTTGCTGATTAAACAAGACCATTTGGCCAGGAGGGAACCTCTAATTGCTTCCAAATGTTTAACCCTTGAGCTTGGATGAGACCCTACACTTCGTTCACTTCAAGAATATGCCAAGTTGTCTGTTTCTGACAAAATAACTCTGTTATAGCTGGACTGCTCCACACTAATTTTGTTTTATGATTACCCCATTATTATCTTAGTTCATAAGAAAAATATGCCTTAAACCGAACACAAAAGCAAACCCCATTTCAGTTGAGTATTTTTATGGTTGCTTGTGAATGATTTGCCATTGAAATTGGTTTTGAGCTATACAGCTGCTTTGTTGTATAACTTCCAAGACACCAAGAGATTTCATCTCAGATCCCGTGATTAAACCATTAATCTTTTGTGACTGGCCACCAGTTGACTGTGTGGAAACCGTGGGGGAGAAATAATCTTGCCTTTGATAGGACACCATAGCAATTTTGTCAATCCTTTTCTTTACCAGGTTTTCATGGCAACTTTCTCAGCTTCTGGTGGAAGAACTAAAGAAAAATTTCTCAGTGTTAAGGAATCTTAAGTTGCTCCTTGCACCTTTTGAAAATGTAATAATAGCTAATTTCCTTTTTTCTTTCTAGTATTGTTCCACTTTTAAAAGAGTCCATTGGGATTTTGATGCAGCGAACTCCTCCTTCCCTGGAAAATGTCCTGCCTCAGTGCTACCAGAGGGTGAGCTCTTAAGCGGTTTTTGCTCTGACTGACAAAGCTGCTGACTGACTGAGCCTCAGCTGTGTGTATGAGGATATTTTATGATGTTTTTCCAGTAATTCCTGTCAAAGGTACCTTAGAATACACAAATGGAGGTACTAGTTTAATTAATATTTTCCCAAAGTCCTAAATTGTATGTAGCTTCACCTCAGTTTGGGTTTTAAAAATTTTGTTGGTTAAGAAAAATAGATCCCAAAGCTTTTCCTCCCAAAGTACTTACTGCTTATACATAACACTAGAAGTGTATTTATAAGAATGCAAAGATTACTCTGGATTTGACCTGTTCTCCTGCTTAACTTTTCTATTAGTATGCCATGACCTGAACACTGAAGTGCCTTTGCAAAGTTAATACAAAGCACTTGAAGGAGTACTGCCTTTCCTCGGGAGTTACACGTTGTAATCATCACATGGAGGGGTTGCTGGAAGCGGAAAGAGGAAAAAACAAAGGGATTGGCAGGACAAATCTAAGCCTTCACAAAATTGTAAATTAGATATGAATATATTTCTGTTGAAGTTAGAATCTCACAAATTGTTTGATGGCAGAGTTTGCACATTTGCAAAAAGGGCAGTTTTAATTGGATGCCATCTCAAATCCAATAGCTGTGACTTACTCTCTTGAGAACCTCTGTTTTCAGAAATGGTTTCAGTAAAATAAATGTAGAATGTAAATGCAGCAGGGTACAAAATCACAACAGAGACACAAATCCAAAGGTTTTCGTCTTACTATAACTGAGATAGTAATAAGAAATTTTGGTAAAAGATCACAAAATGCACAGTGAACTAGGGGTAAAAGAATGCATTGGCTTCTATAATATTTTCTGTAAAAAACCATAGTACAGACAGATATTTTCTGAAATACACTTTCTAAAATTTGCCTCTATTTTCAGGTGCAGCAGTTGCAAGGAGTTTACAGTTTACATGATCCACATTTCTGGACCCTCTGTACTGATGTTTACATCGGGACTTTGAAGTTATTAGTAGCTCCTGATGCTGATGGAAGGTGGATTCAAAGCCAGACTCACAATATTTTTACTCAGGTATGTCTTATCAGTGGAAATCACATCTCAAAGTGTAAATTGCTTGTCACGTGATGCGACATTGTAATTTTTATCAAGAAAGGTTAAATATTTTTGAGTTTGGTATCTGTTTTGAAAAGCTTCTCTGCTCCAGCTGCATAGAACAATTTCAAAATACTCAGTTGTAGATGGAATTACTGTACTGCTGTGCATTAGTTTTTCATGCAACTTTATGGAAATAACAGATGTAATTGTCTCAGGTGTATCAAATGGGGTTGATCTATATTGACCTATGAGGAGCTAAGAAAACAGATGAGGCTTCTCTTAGGATAGAGTTTCTCACCACAGACTGGACCTACTCAGGCTTTTCACTGCATTGGTAGCTTGCACATGTGATGGCTTTCTGGATAGAATCATAATGTAGAACTGGTTTGAACAAGTCCCATGTTATGCTCTTGTGCTTAACTCCATTTTAAACTGAGAGCTCTTCTAGCAGCTTGCTTTTCAGGAAGTTTAACTGGCACAAAAGAAAGAAAGAATTGCTTTTGTGCAGCTTCACATGTGGCAGTTATTTAGGATGAATCAGAAGAGGTAATGTGGCAAAGCTAATGTTAATACATCATTATGTGTGTGCACATGGCTGTGTGAAGAACTCCTTACTCATCTGATGCTCTCTGAGTGATGTGCTAAATGGGAGATGAATTACAGAAAAATAAGACATTGAGGTTTTTTGCTAGGTCACTTACTGATGTGGGCTGATGTTCAGGACAGGAAACTGCTTTGGCTTTGCAGTGTTTTTAACCCTCCTTCCCTTTTCCACAGGCGGGCGTAAGGCAGCTTTACATACAGATTGATGTTGCAGCCATGTAGTCAATTTGTGGAATGGTGCTGTTGGACCAAAGTTTTCAGTACTGTACTGGTGTAACAACACTTCTTGAGGCAGAGCCTGCCTCCACCACGTCTGGAATCGACTCAATAGATTTCTGCCCTCGGGCTACGGAGGGAGTTCACTTCTAAGGAGTAAATATTGAATGAATGTTATGGACTTTGGGTCTTGTTTCTTTTGGGGCCCCTAAACTTGTAAGTTTTTGAGGGTTTTTTACTTAATAAGATTGTGGTACTGGAAACCCTGTCATGTCTTCAGTAAAGCTGCTGAAACCACTGCTCATTCCCGTAAAACCAGTGTTATCGACAATTGGAAACTCGTTTTGTAGACAATGTCACAATGGCTGACATGCTTCAATATAATTGTATGTTTGTACAATTGTTTGTACTTTGCAAACTTAATGAACCAAACCATATTGGGTTTTCAAAGTGCCTTTTATATCAGGAGAGCTATTTGCCAGCATAAATATGGAGCATCAAAGGGTTTTATTACTTTTACAAATAATCTTGTATGCAGTCTGATTATTTACTAGTGATGTATGCGGGGGGGTTGTGTACTTGCATAACTGTAGATGTTAGACTTCCATTATATTTGCATCTTACCAGACAGAAAAATTCTAAATGTAAAAGACAAAGCTGTTATGAAGAGACTTGCTTCTGAGACAAGCTGGGTATTTTGTTGCACATGTCTTGTGAAAATTATTTTAGTCAAAATATTAGATTTAACTCCAATTCTTAGTCTCTTCATAGTGTTGAGAGTAATGAGATGACATGATGCTGCTCATGTTCAGTTACTTAAACACTGGGCAGTTGAAGGAAGATGCTGGTGATGGAAGCAATCCTTGAAGTTTTTTATTTTCCAGATTATGTGGTGGAAAAAACTAAATCCTGGAATTGTGAAAGCTTAAGTCTCCTTGATTTTAATAGGTTGTAATAATTTTTATTGAAGTGATCAAGTTCAAATTTTGCCTTTCCAAATATCAAAAATAGTTGTTTCTGGCAGTTATACCCAAAATGGAAATAAGGACCATGTTTCATGTTGTTTAAGCTTATGCTTTTCCCAGGTTGGCAAATCTTACATCTTTGACTATTTTACTGCAGCCTTGTCTGTTTTCATCGGGGAGAAAGTTCTCAGTGCAGTAAGGGTTGTTAGATTGGATTTTTTTCCAGAAACATTCGTCTGTCATATATTTTCTAGCATTTGTAGTCATTTTACTCAGGTATCTGAGTGTCGTTTTCAAAAGCAATCTGCTGTGTTTGGTATTACAGATGATAGTTCCACTATGCTGTAGTTCACTTAGTAATGGAAGACGCTTTAAGAGGACATTTTACAAACAGAACATGGAGGAGTAAAAAGCAAGACAGGCATTTTTCTGAGAAATCATAGCTGCCACTGATCGCTATGGATTTTATGTTTATTTTGGTACCTGTTAGAGGTAATACTAAAATCTAAGCCCTGAGAAGCTGACAATGTCTGTGTAGTAAGTGCTAGGCACTATGAAATTACTGAAGATAGATTTGCAGAAATGGTTTGTTTGCCACTGATATTGTTGAATCCATCACAGATGTGAAGAGTTTCATGCATTCATTCTGTTGTTCCTATACAGCACCTCATTTCTTTTGATGTTGAAACACAACACTTACCAAATTTGATGGTGGTTCCTGAATTTTCCAGTTAAGATATTGAAACATGAATGTTGATTTTGTCCAAATCTTGGGGGTGTATTCTTGTGCTTGGAACTGGAAACTGGGTGCAAAAAAAAAAAGGCAGTACAAAGCCACCTATAATATTGGTTTTAATCTGTGCAGTCTCTTCCAGTCTTCAGATCCTTCTGTTGCTGATTTCCGATCCTGTTTGCTTTCTCTGGGGCTGCGGGTGCAGAGTGCCCTCCCAGCAGGCTGCAAGGTTCCACATCTCTTTACTGGCCTTCTGCCTGGCACTCTGTCAGGCTCTCTCCCTGTCCCACCTGGCAGATGCTGTGCCAGGCCCAGAGTTCCTGACTGAAAGATGGAGGTTACACGGCACAGGGTGGGGTCTCAACAGGAATCTGTTGAGCAGATCTGAGCGCTGCAGTTTAAGATCCTGTGTGCATGGATGTTCACAGACAAGGTGATTAAAATCTGGTTGTGATTATAGGATGGAGGTACTGTTTTGTAGTGTGGTGTATATAGACTGCTGCTTGCTGGCTGCCAACAGGACTTCCTCATTTTTGAATAGTTACTGTTACTGCTATTTGAGGCTAGAGAAGGTCAACTGGTATCACTGCAAAGGCAAGCACCAGACAGATTCATTGCAATTGTATCATGATCCAAGGGCAGGCTTTGGTTTAAGTCGTCTTTATACCAGCACGTTTCAGGACTGACTGTTCCAGGACTTGTTGAAATACTGTAGGGCTGCCCACGTTGCTGAGCTTGGCCACTATTTTAGTTTCTCAATAAAAAAAAGACAACAGCTACTATTTGTTTCCAAGTGAGAACCTGGCAGAGCGGCAGTTTGTTTGGTGGTGGTGATGGTGTTCTTTTAAATGAACATCTACCAACTTTTTGAGTATGAGAAATGGAGTGAAAAAGCCTATAAGCCTGTTATAATTATACAACTATTTTAATAACTTTTGATATTTTTTTTTTGCTTACTATGATATAGCTGATTGTTGGAAGCATATGTACAAGTCTGAGTTTTCTAGCCAAGCAAGATAGCACTTCATTGTTTAAACTTGTAGAGTAAGAAATGTATCATTTGTTTGTCAAATGTAATTTGGGACAGTGTAGGGAAGTCAGATTCAAAATAGACTTTAGCCTTTTTAGGCCTTCTGAAAAAGGATAAGCATCACAAAATTCTACAGAAGACAGTGTATGTCATGTTCAGTCAGTAACTGCAGTCACATCTAGTGTGTCAGTAAACAAGGGACATCTGATTTTTTTTTTTCACCTCCTAAGGGGATACTTGCTCAGGTTTTAGAGTACAAACCATGCGGTTGAAAGCGCAGCTTTCCTTACCCTAAGAGCGAAAGCACCATTATTTGTGTTTTGCTAATTACTTAACACTGGCTGCTTATGTAACACTTTGCTATTGACACTTTATTGGAGATGCAAGGCATGATTTAAACAAAGACTTGTGTGTATGACTGCCATCCAGAGATGGGTGAATGTCTGCAGATCATGTGCTAAAACTCAGCTTCCTGGTATCCACTACTGAATTTGGAATCAAGTTTTTGAAGTGTTTTTCTTATGTTTTCATGTAGCTGATATTTACTGTAGGGTTACTGGTCTGTCTTTGTGGGTTATTTTTTTCTGTGACTGAAACCAGTAACTTAAAACCCTGTTGTTCCAAAGACCAAGCCTGCAAACTGCATGATTTTTACCACACCTACAGCAAAATAAGAAGATAAAACAAATGTTACAGAGTGTCTGTATTAAAATGCCTCAATGTTTTTTGTGCTAAATAACAGTGGAAGAAAACTCCTTTTATGAATATGCACAGTAAGGACTGGTCCTTTACAGGCTAATCTGGTAAGTCTACAGCTCTGGATAGACTGGCTTCTTACAGCAGGAGGGCCCCTGCAGAGAGCCAGGTTACTCGTGTGATTTGCCAAGCTAAGATGAAAAGTAAATAAACGACTCTGCTTTTTATGTAATAATGCTTACTAAAGCAAAAGTTTAGTTGCATCATTAGTAAAAGCTGCTGACACTATTTTTACACAGAAATTGAAGCTGCTGCTACTAATAAAATGGACCTTAGTGACTTAACATTCTTAACTTACTTTTTTTTTTAAGAAGTAAAGCTGCGTTTAAAGGTGAAGGAAAGTTAACAGTTTCTCTTTTTAACTGTTGTAAATGAACCTGTTCTGGGAATGTAAACAAGATACAAGAGGGAAGCTGGTGCTGATTTGCAGTTTTCCACCCTCTGCACACAGTGTGCAAACAAATTGTAAAGTCCATGGCTTTTCTTTTACAGTGCAGATTTCAGTTGCAGTTGCACAGTGCAGATTTTCAGTTGCATGCTTCTATAAAGCGCAAACCCTTATCCTTCTTCACGACATGAGGTTTTAAAATACCAGTTCAGAGCAACAAATTCAGTTAATAATTAAAGTCTGTCCTGTTTTCTCCAGCAGCTATCACACTGCTATGATTCTTGATTATCCCACCCATTTAAGCAGTATTTTTTTTGTTTCTTTCTTTCTTTTTTTAAAAGAATCTCTCTGATCCTCAATAGTGACTCAGTAGTTAAATCCTCCTTTACACTTCTGTGAAAATCCCAATCTGCAGCTTGCTGGGGTTCCCTTTTGGATTTGTCCCCGTTCAGGCTTTGTTGCAATGCCCATCCCTGTGGGGACTTCCTTGGCCAGACACTGCTGTAATGTGAAGCGATGCCAGCCATGCTGTGCCTGGCATGTGAAGACTGAGTCTTGCTGTGTGCAAATACTGCTCAATCTACTTGTCTGTTTCAGTGAGCCACAAAAGGTTCCTGCCTATGTGGTAATTTGGTGGAAATAATGTGTAAAAGGAGCTGGGTATTTCACTTCCCATGTGCATTGGAGCCTCTCACATGTATGCTGGGATCTTGTACAAGAGTTAAGTGAATTGCTACAGTATCTTGGCTGAAGTGTGAAATAATGTGAATGAAGCAATTGCCAAAATCATTCCTGGTAGCATACAGCATATTGCTTGCCTTTACCTTTAAATTACAGGAATAACTCTTAGCAGTGAGCTTCACTTGAATAGCTAAGTGTGTCAAAGTACCTGTGAAGAAATCTTGCAGGTAACTCAAGGCAGCTCACTAAAATTCTGAAGACTATGTATGATTTTCTTCTGGAATGCTGATGTTAGTAGCTTAGCCACGGCTTGTCCCAAGTGCAATATTAAGAAATTTTTAATGTAATCTTTTCTACTTGAATACAGTCTATATAAAATGTTAAATATCCTATATTGCTGAAAAGATATGGGATCAAATTTCTTTCCAATAAATCTTCAGTTTTAAAAAAATATGCATACAGGTCTGCTTTGTTCTCATCATACTGTGAAGAATAGTTGAAATAGCAACCACCATCATCTACAAGCTGATTTAAAAGAGAGTTCTTGCAGTCTGTTTGCTGAGACTTGGCTTGAGGTTAATTGTGGTTGCTGCAGTTGAGTCCAGCCCTTCATAAATGCTAGCATTAACATATGAAGAAGTCCAGTTCTATTTTAAGTTGCAGTCTTCTGAAATAAGAAATTCTGTGCAGCTTCTCCCCGTTTCACCAGCTGTCCAAAGGGAAAGTTCTTGGTTTTCTCTGGTTTAGAGCATTCTCACCTGTCTGTATTTACCTCTCCCAAGGCAAGGATGGAGACAGACCTAACAGGTTTTGCACACTAATGTTTTCTATTGGTAAGAGAACTCCTAAGTTTCTGGAAAGTTGAAAAGCAAAATTTAACATCTAATGCATTTATAACAATGTATGCAGTAGGTTTGGTTAATGCACTACAGCAAGTGATGCCACACAGATGCCTGGTGTTCTTCTTATCCTAGTCAACAGCCCAAGACTGAGGTGGATGTCAGTGACCTGAATCAAAGGTTTAAAAGTTTCTGGGGGTGTCTGCATGGTGGGAGCTGATACCAGCAGGTGCAGTTTGCAGCCTCTGGTAGAAGCAGGGCCATGTTCCTGCAGTGTTGTCTTCTGAACCAATAGAGTCTAACTGCACTTAGACAAGTCTTAAATAGTCACAGCAATAACTTCATGCTGGTAGGCAATTAAAGATGGAATAAAAATGTAAATGCCTCATTTTTATTTAAGTAGTCCTTTGACATGCATTATTTTCAAAAGTGGAACTATCTACAGAGAAAAGTTTAAGCATTTCCAATTCCAGAGGATGCATAGTGCTTGTAACAATTAAGGAATGTAGTGGAGTACCCAATTCCACAGTGGACATCTGCTGTAGTGTGCCTGAAGCAATCTTCTCATCTGGAGCACCCACACGAGCAAGGCCAACACAAATTGTGTTTTCAGTAACTTCTGTAAAAAAGAAGATTAAATGTTTAATTTATTGACTAATGGTCTAACCATAAGGGAAAAAGTACTCAAAATGTTTAAACCTTAACTGCCTTTTTAAACCTCCAATTATTAAATTATTGGAGTGGCCTAGAAAGAAGCTTGCTCTTCAAAGAAAATAAAGCTTAAGGATGCTGATAAGGAAGAATTCATTCAGGAATTGTGTTCACTTTGAGGAAACTGCTGCTTCATTCTATGTGAAGGATAAAATGAAGGGATTTTCATTTTAACAGTATTGAAGGAATGAACTTTTTAAATAAGGAGTAGACCTAGATGAATTTCTGTTAGAAAAAATTTCTGTGACAAAACTGCATCATCTTTATTAGCTGCTGTGATTTTACCCTTGGTCTCAATAAATGTTTCACAGTTTGCTCTTGACTAGTGTTAAGAATTCAAGGTGAAAATCACAGTTCTGCATCTTTGGGTTAACCTGGATTCCTCCTGGTGTTTATGTAGAGCAGAGTGTGACCAGTCTAAGTAAAATATAGCAGAGATTTTTTTGAAGGTTGACTGATTTAAAATGCTCAGAATCCTTCTGCCTCCTGCTCAAAGAGCTCAAAGAGCTCACAGTCCACATGGATAGGAACAGTCCAGGGTTTCCAGACTGAGGCTGTGACTCCAGGAGCCACCAGCGCACCTTCATCAATGCTCACTGAACTGTGCTGTGCTCAAGCTTGGCCAAATCTATCTTGTGACTACGATTTAAGGCAGCCCAAATCCACTGCAGAGCAGAATTCTAAGTCAGAGGAAGGGAGTGGAATTCAGAGGCTCATCAGTAGGTGTGACTGGAGAGGGATGGTAGCAGACAGAAGCAGTGCAGTCATACCTGGTTTTTCTCCTTGGAGCCTTCTGTTTTGAATAATGGCAAGAAGCTGTTCTGCAGCTTGATTCACACTCATGTAGCGTGGTGGCTCATAAATCTTTCTTCCTCTGCAGGGAAGGAAAAGCAGAGAAATTTCACATACAACCCATTTTGTTACCCCCAGCAATCTTACAGCTTATTTCAAGAGACCTTGAGACCAGCAGGTTGAACTTAAACAGGCCCAGGCTCTCAGGCTGGGCCTTTCAGACAAGAGTGGAATTGCTAAAGAATACAGAAATCTGTTGTGCTCTCACCACACCTGTAAAACAGCTGGGCTCCAGCTGCCAGACCATTTAGATCCTAAAAGCAAATTCAGCTGCTAGAAGCAATATGCAGGTTTTGCAGCTACTCTTGAAGGATGCATTAGACTTAAATTCAAGGGCATACAACTGTTTTTCTGTTAAATGCCCTGTAGACAGATGATTACAGACTAGAAATATATTCTTAAATGAAATGCTGCTTTCTTTGCCAACTGTGGATTCAGTCAAACTGATTTTATTTTGAAACTCCAGAATAAACAAACCTCAATGATACTGTGAGACTTCACAAATGTTAATTTAGACCAGTTACAGCATGTGTATAAAGGAGCCATTTATATTCACCACTGTCAAAACATACAGATTGCAGAGATGACTAAGATGTGGCAAAAGCTTTTTGAATACAGTTAAACAAGCATAAGAGCATTTTCTGTATATTGCTTATTTAACTCTTTAAGAAGTGTGTTATGTATTCTGTACTTTGCACTGTTCCAGCGAGTGTACAGAAGAATAAATTTAGAACACTGTTTCAGATATTAATCTGTTTCAGGAGGTGGCAGAACAGTAGAGAAATGACACTTCATTCACCAAGAGGAAAGCCTACCCCATTCTGACTTAGTGCTCCTCACAGGAACAGTTACAAAAAAGATCATGTTCTGCTGCAACTCCATACTGTAAGTAAAGCCAGGCCCTACTGCAGCAAACGAAAGAGTTTCACTCATTGTAAGAAACAAAAGACAGTGGCCACTGAGAAGCACAAGAGGAGAAGGCAGGTAAGTTCACTATTAGACTATGGGCAAAGAACCTTTGTTCCTTGTACAAAAAAAACCTTTGTAAGTGCACTGTGTGTTTCTATGTATTTTCAAAATGGTGACTCACTTAATGAGATTCTCCAGAGACTGCTCCTTCACTTTAATATCTGTAGAACAAAACACATTAAAACACAGGTTCCCTTCAAGTTTCCCACTTACTTTTCTATATAGGTAAAGCTGTAACAACATTTTAGCTATTACAGGAAAAAGGCATATGGATCACATTGTACTATTTCATGTGTTAGTTAATCTCAAAATCCTGTGACTTTATGCATGTGATTTTGCCCAATGATAGGGCAAATTTCACAGATTTCAGAGCAACACAGCCAAATAAAAATCCTGGCAAATATACAGATAGGCATATTTACCATAAGATAGTTAAATACCAGCACATTTGAGCACATCAGTGTATTGAGACTATTCTTGAATTATGAGTACATTATGTCACAAAAGGTGAGACAGTCTGACTGCTCGACAGTGATTACATCATTGCCATGCAGGAACCTGACTTTCGTTAGCACTTACTGTCCCAATCAAAATTTAGAACAAGCTTCTGTTATGGGAAAAAAAAAAGGATTTGGGCAAAACTGAAATAGTTTCAGGTAGGTAAGACTCTGCACAGCTGCAATTTTATTAAACAAATTGACCATAATCTCTCCAAGAGGAATTCAAGCATTACCTAAACTCAAATGCCCCCACCCCCCCAGATTATCGGACTGAAAGCTGGATACATTTTTAACCTTGAATAAGTATTCCTTGTTACATAATCAACTTCTAAACCAAAGTGACTCAGATGAAAGGGGTTTAAAATGCAAAATGCCAAGATTGTAAGTACCCAGTTTACCAAATTGCTTCTATGTCCATGAAGTCACTTTGAATTTAAAAGTTTATCAGCACTAACATTTTTCATGTCATATTTGCTTATCTGGTAATCTATTCAGTTGGGTAAACACTCAATACATAGAATAAAATGCAGGAGAGTGGCTGCTGCTCACCGAGTAAGCACAGGGTGTGCATTCCATTCTGCCTGTTCTTCTCAATCTTGTCAAAGAAGCTTTCTGGCTTCCATGTATCTGTCCAGAACACTATGGAAACAGTCTCTCCAAAATTGTACAACTGTAAAACAGAGCAAATGCAGTAACAAACACGTGCAATAAGAAAAAATAAGAGCATGCAATAATGTTGAAGACCAAGTCGTGAACTACCTGTGAAGTTTTTACCTATCACTGCATTCACCTTTCTAACGCATAGTAAGTAACTTTCAATATACTTTCTATTGTTACTGAATTCTGAAGTCCCCTTAAAGGCAAAAACTGTAAGATTAGCGCCAAAATTATTATTATTTCTTACTTTGGTTAAGAGTTTGTTATCACTTACTTTGGTTAATGTTAGACAGCTTTGAATAATGCCATAATTCAATGTTTTGATTCTACTGATACCGTAGTGTTTATATTAAAATGGCTTTTTGCTGCAGATGGAAGCTCTAGCAGGCAAAAGAAGTTACAGTCTAAGGAGACAGTGGATATGAAGATCTGAAGACAGATTGTGCAGGAAGCAGAGAGGTACAACATGAAGAATATTGCTAGCAGAACATTGCCAGCAGATTCTATGTCAACCATACTCACTGACTCTATTCTGAGTCTTAAAACATTCATTACTGTAAGTCCCTCATCTTGGTGAAGACATGTGAAGCAATATTCTTGCCAATCATCTCTGGTGATGCAAAAGTGAAAGTCATATGTAACTTAAGGCAGTATTTGGCTTGGAAGTAGCTTTTGCCCTGAAACAGGGGAAAACCATGCATCAGTTTTGGTCTATTCAGCTCTGGCATGGGGCCACCCCAGACAGATTTTACAGCTTGCCAATATTCTGTCTGCTCAAGCCCACCAGAAAACAAGAGCTACATGGACTACCCTTCCACGTGCTCTGTACTCCTGAACGGAAAGACTGCTTTTCCAAGCCCACAACAGGACACAAAGGCAGTCTGTGTGCTTTGGCAGAGGACCCTGTGTAGAAGCAGCTCTGGCAGCCCTGTGCCATGTGGGGATTCCCCTATACATACTTACGTTACTGTGGCATTAGGCTGTGGTTTTAACTCCTTTATGCTGGTAGAGCAGAACTTGAATCAAAGCAGAAACATGTTTGTTTTCAAGGGACCAAAAGCTCAAATTTTAACCATTCACGCTGATAAAATTTATTGAAAGATTCCTGGAATATAACTAAAAACATTTCCTCTTTTAAGATTTTCATTCTAGCACAAGGACAAGAACACACTGTGTACATTGCACAATCTAAAGGTTCTTCCAGTAAAATAAATACAGGTTGAACCAAGTAAGTTGCTCCTGATGTAACTTGTTAGCTATTTCAAGGCTGTGTTCTAGAAAATGAAAAAAAAAAAAATCAAACTATGCTTTGCCTATTTTTCATGGGGCTGCCTAGAACTCTTTCCCATTTTGTACCAAATCTGTAGAAAAGCTATTAGTACAAGAAGTTTCTCTTTCTCCCCATCACTATTAGAGCATCTGGCAGCCAGATACTTTTAATCTCCCTGGTAGTATTCCTGCAGTCTTCCTCAAGTGCTGCAATGTCTGGTACCAACCTAAGTGCTTCCCATCAGCACCTGAAACCACTGCAGCCACTTCCCAAAAGCAGCAGTCCTTGTTCAAGACCAAAAAAGGCCTCAATTAACCTTAAATCTTACCTTGTCTCTTTGGCATTTTGATAACCCAAGGAAGAAAAACTTCCACCTCTGCCCTTTAGGACAGAGAAGGATGTCCAGAAATGGGAAAAATGTTACTCTCTGAGAGGTATTTTGTTGGGAATCAGAACTCCTAAACCACTCTGCCACATGTTGAGAATGAGTTGGACATTCAACTTTATACCCTACAGTGCTTGTTCCAATTGTTATCATTGTCTTTTCCATTATTCATTACAAAGATTCTCCATCCTCTTTGCCAACAAGAAGTCAAGCAAGTTATCGTTTTTTGTACAAGCCTTGCCAGACAGATTCACTAATCTGTCCTTTGTTTACTGGGCTTTGCATTAATACTGAAGCCTGGATGTCAAAAGAATAAAACATTTTTGTTGGAAATTGCCTGTCTATTCAGTAGAAATACCTTCAGAACACCTTCATGAAGTATTGATATCACAGAAAACTGTACTTACAGTCTCAAAAAAATACACCTGTTTTCTCAACACCTGGAAAGTACAGAAGTAGTTTCTACACCAATTAGATAGAGTAGGACATATTTTATTAGCCTCCTAGAAATAAATGCTTTTGCAGTTTATACCCCTCTACTAACTAAACTTGTGAAGAACAGATTTCCTAGCATTAATGCACACATATTTTTACTTTAAATTACAGAGGGAGGAATACTGCTTTGGAAAGTCCCTGGTACACCAGCAATCTGAATGCTGAGGAACTGAAGTAGTAAGTGGATACCTCTATTGTGCTTGACTACTTATAACCAATTACCTTGCAAACACTTCTACAGACACAAACCAGTATTTCTTATACAGTATTTGATCTCTGCAGACATGTGGCATTTAAGCAAACACAGGAACTGCTCTTCACCAGGACAAGCCTGCATTAAAAAAGGAACACATGACTGCTTTAAGCACTCTCCCTGTACCTCATGCAGAATTCAGTTTGTTCCTAATTAAGTTTCCTCTGCTGTGTTCTAATTTCTACCTCTTGAGCTCGTGCATGAAGTATCTGACTTTTAAGAAAAGCCTTGCTGCAGAGAGACCAGTAAATGCCAAAAATTCCACTACTATCCTAAGGATTCAGGAGTTATAGAAGACAGCAGGTCCACTAAAGACAACACCCACTGAAATTAAAAAGCATTCTTTCCACCAACCATAAAAGGGTGCAGAGGCTCCCAAAATTCCAGGAACGATGCTTGGCTCTGAAATAGAACTGTCTGACATGTTTGTTAACCAAGGAGTGTTAGAACACAACTAAGGATTACTGCCATGCTTTGAGACTGTTCACGAGTTTAGTAAGATGATGAGCTGTGTGCAGTTGCAGAGACAGGATCAGGCTGTACAGTGGCCGGCACAGCTCTAAAGAGAGGCAACAGCAAACGAAATCTCACAGCCAACTTCTGTGTGCTGCACCCTACATGGAGCACCTGGGGTTTATGAGTGGGCAATGTGTTTTCTGTACAAGCCCAGACATCTCAGGCATCACACTTGCACTGATGAGCAGATTTGTTAGAGTGCCTACATTCTGCTCAGGCACAAAAGTGCCAAAGGGGCGCCCTAAAATGGTTGGACAGACATTTCGTGTTTTCAGCTTGGCAACCAAACTTCTTACCTTCTCCTCAGTGCTCAAAAACTTCACAGAAAAGTTTCAAAAGGTCATTTTGAAAGACCTCAGTCTTTGGAAATACCCCTTTCTCCCCACCCTCCCCCCAAGTAGTAACTGGCTTAAGCAAAACTTTGTGCGCTTAAATTTTGCAATGCAATAGCTCAGGTCAACAAAGGAAGCCAGAACTCTCTACTCTGAGGCAATGCCCAGCTGCTACAGCTTTCTGCCTCACAAAATACTGCAGAAAGCTGTTCTTCAACTCACAGTTACATCACCTCAGAACAATATATAACTTCCTATTTTATTTACACACATGGTATGAAAGAATGACAACTTTTGGTGCTTGTTTTCTGCTAGTATTTAAACCCTTCCATTAATGCTATTTCTTATTTTACTTCTTGTTTATATAAGCAGAATTAATTGCAAATTGAGAGTCCAGAATGAACTGTGAGAGAAAAAGTGTTGTACCATGATCTCACCTTGGAAAGTCTGCATGCAAGTGGAATTCCAATGAAATTGCTGAGCTACTTTGTTAAAGACCAGTCTGAATGATATCAGATACCTGAAACTGTCCTGATCCACTGTCCTCACTTGAAATAGTGGTGCGGTCAATCACCACAAAAATGTAGGGCATAAAAGATGGAACAAGCGGAGACTAAATAGGGAAATTAAAAAAGGAAGATCCACCATCCCCTCTAAAAAGTACTGAAGCAAGCAGGAGAGAAAATGCAAAATAATATTAAAGGTCAGTTGGCCAACAGCTGCAGAGAAACCAAGAAGTAAACATTTCAAAACACAGACATTCATTTTTACAGGATCTTTACCAGAATTATTGCTGTATCAGCTTCAATGGTGACACAGCAATTTTTCACTTATGAACCTACCTCCTTTCCTAACATTTCAAATAGCTTCAGAACTGTTCACTGTCTGGGGAAGAAGGTAAAAAGGAGTTACTGCACTCTTCAGACCTGCTGCCATACACAACCAAATACCCGAAACCCTGTAGGGCTGAAATGCTCCTGAGCTACGTTCTGTGTTGAGCTAGTCACAGGTTACGCTGCAGACAGTTCTCACAGGACAGGTGAATTATCAAATAAAGACTCTTCACAGCCTAATCACAACCCACTGGTAGGAACTTAGAGGCTTCTTCTCCTAAGACTATTCCTCAATGGATTTGGAGACTGCAGAGCACCTTGCATTATCCCAAGTTACTTCCTGATAGATCCCAGTGAACAAACCCAGAAAAGCTAAGACATACTCTTTGTGTCTTTGTCAGAGGGGTTCTGATATGATGCTATGTGATGCTCATCCTCAAAGATAAGGAACTTAAGGAGTCAGGTTTTTCCCTTTATTCTCCCTAACTTGTTAACAACCCTCCAGACTATATACATCAAATTAAAGGGCTCCTACTGTTCTTTGTATTATATATTGTTGCTTGATAGAAGCCTAAGAAGTAGTGTGATCGTCAACAGAGGTAGCAAGAATCACTCAATCTTTGTTTTTGCTTGGAATTGGTCACATGAAACAACCACAAGCCTAGCTCTAGCCCTTTACACTACCTTATTTAGTACCACAGACCTTTAGCAACTTCAAAAACCTCTCATGAGAACCTTCACATGAAACTGAAATGTTTCACCATTCACATATATGTGGCTTTGACTCCGTTTTGTACTGCAAGCCAAGGGATCACATCAGCTGTCCCAAAAACTTCCAGTTCCCTTAGTACATGCCAGTGAGAAAGGAACTGTGAAGAAAACACATTTGGCTGAGGGAAACCCACTCCACATAATTGCAGTCTTCAGAAGGCAGCTGAGACAAATCACATAAAATCAGTTGAAGGGACAAGCACATTTTTCTATGGCTGCCTCTTGGATCTGCTTAGGAAATAGACACTCCACAAGCAGAACGAAATTCAGCTATCAAAATACTGAGAAAGAAAACTTTAATAGGAGAGGATTCTTCTCCCATGGTAATGTCACTTTATCTTCAATAACCTAAGATTCTTTCCACCAGTATCAAGCAATGTTTCCTTCCTACCCTGGTGACTTAGGTTACTAAAATGAAATGAAGATATCTAAAAGAAAAAAAAAAACAACCCAAACCTGATTAAATAGATGTTTCTGGGTCATGTTTGCTGGTGACAAATGGCACTAAGTTGGACAGCAATTGTGAGTAATGAAGCAGTGTGACTAGCACAGATTTAACATTTAGAGAAACAGATGCCAACTTCTTAAAGGCTCAGAAGCTGGTAGTAACTGAAAAAAACAACTAGTGATGGAAAAGAGTTTAACAGTCAGTCATTTTGTGTGAAGTCCCTCCTATTAGAGCAAAGAGTATTTTTGAAGATTAAGGCACCGAGAGAGGGTGGGACTGCAGCTACTACAGGGTTTCTATTTGACTATGAACATAGTAATTAATGATAGCATCCTTCAGCTTCCTCATCTTCAAGTAGTTGAGTACTTTTCTAGTTATCAATTTTTCAACTTGACACTGGAAATGTACTCACCTGTTCAGTAAAAACTCAAAAATATCATAGCAAGCATTGCTTTTGCATTTAAGTGATCAGCTGCTAGCAAAAAGGCTATTTTCTATTTTATAACTGTAATTGTCTTACAAGAATTAACTGGACTGCAAACAAAAATCCCCAAGATGCGTCACTGAAAGAAATAAGGGCACATGTAGATGTTTGTTCTGAAGCTATTCAGGTGGAAAGTGGGTACATCTCAAAAGAAAGGCAGCTCTTTGCTGTAACATGTTTTTTTCCTAGCTACCCAACCAAAATATAAAGCAAATGCTTTCAAAAGGAGCAACGCCACTCAAAAATGAGCATCTCATTTTAGTCTTTTATCTCATCCTGTGACTTGCCTCCAGCTTTGCACCTTACTTCTCAATCCTCTTTTTTTACGTAATGCCATTATCTCAAACCATTTCAAGTTGCATCATTCCTTCACATGCACCACAGGTCAGCACGGTCCAGAATCTTCCTGATGCGTTTGACCACCAGAAGTTCTACCTCAAGGACACATTATCAGCGCTGGGTCAGAGAGAATTCTGTCCTGAGAGCACCACTCTGGCCAGTGACCTTCTCAAACTAACCCAGATGTCATGCAGACTAGAAAGCAAGGAGAAATATGCAAATTAGAGATCCTCAGTTTCCTGCCTCTTTATTCTAGGTCTAAAAGCCTTAGCAGTCAGCCCTATTCTGAAAAACTGAGTGTGGGCACAGGTGATGCCTGTGCTTCCCTGGCAGTATGTGCAGATACCAAAGTGCCTGACTGGCCTCACTGGTGGCTGTTCCCCACTGCAACAGGAGTCAGAGCGACAAACACACCCACGTGGCAGAGTCCAGACAAGGGAGGTGAACCTGCAGAGAACATGCTAAGAGGCACTGACATGGGAGCACTTTTCCTGGCTTCTCTCCCATAACCGTATTCATTTGTTTTTAAGTGAAAATAGCTTCTTCAGCCGTGGGAAAAAAAACAGGCTGGCACAGTGGAGTACAGCAAGAACAATGTAAAAGAGGGCGACGCAGCAAATCACAGAGCCTTATGCACAGTCAGACTAACACTTTGCTAAGTTATACTATCCCAGTATAGTTATCAACCTCTGAGAGCTTCCAAGTTCAAGAAGTTTAATTTTGAAAATTAAAACCCCAATCTTTTCTTCAATCTTCCAAAACAATTTCACTAATTCTGTTAAATAAGCAAGACAGAAAGTATTTGAAGATACATATGCACTCCCTTTTATTATTTGGCAAGAACTACAGCTACGGAATGAAGGTAGCAAACCATCACTGATGCTCTACTGACTTCACTAAATCACTGTACAGGAAAACTGCACAAGTACCAGCATGTTGTTGGCTGCACAGAAACATTGCCATGATGACCAGAGACGTTCTTTTGTGACCAGACTGCGCTGTAGCTGCGTTTCATTGACGGCCTAATCAGCAGTTACAGCTTACTACGCACATGGCTCTCTGAAGGGCGTATAAAGGTGTTTCCTGTTTTTCTCTACAGAGAAAGGGTTTGTATCACAATCAGATTAAAACAAGAAAAAAAGCAAAGCCTTTTCTGTGGTGAAGCAAAAGAGGAATCCCTCCTATACTTGACAGGAACTTTGCAATTTGAGACACAATAACTCCAGAATTAAATGGATGGCAGGAGACAGCCATGAATGTAAAGGCTTTTGAAAGAAATTATAAACTTCCAACACAACTGTAGTTAATCAAAAGCTGCTTTTTTGTAAGATACACTTCACTTGCTGTTTATGCCAGTAAGGAACAATCAAGAGTTAAACATACAACTGGCTATATTCTGCCTGGTAATACAATCACTATTTCCTAAAATGCCTTATACGACAACAAGAATGTTGACTCATGAGAAGGCAGCCCCTCCCAAGCCAGAATGGAAAAGGGGACTAATGCCAGAGTGAATAACATCACATTTCCTTTATGGTCTGCTCCCTTCAGCATGGGATAAGGAAATAGCAATCTAATCTCCAAAACTCTGCATAGGTGAAAAGCCTTATGGACTGCTTATAGTATACTCATGTTAGGTTTCTGGTCTTTTTTTTCAATTAACCTAAAAGCTCTATACTCCTCCTTCCTATGCCCAGCTGAATAGTGGGGGAAGCAAACTTTCAGAAAACTTAGAAAACTCTCTGGGCCTTGCATCTTCCTTCCTAATGAGTGTAAAAGAACAGTAAAAAAGAGAGCAAGTAGTAGAAACTACTTGTCAACAGCCTGACAGCAGAAGCAAACTTTGCACCACCATCAAGCAAAAAGGGGAAGGGTGAGCCCCAGCCCCAACACTTGTTTTACCCACCCCAGTAAGTGCAGTCATGCGACAGCTGACATCTGTCTGCTGTACATGTAGATTTTAGACACCAAGAAGCCCATTTCCTTCCTAAAAGACATTTTGCCCAAGTCTTGCAGCAATAGGCAGGTATCACTAAGAAAGTGCTCACAAGAGGAATTATAAAGAATGTGAATGCTGTGCTGCATTCCCTTTAGCATTAGCTAATAGGACAGGTGTCACTGCACTGGTTTTGAGCCGGGTCAGACAGGGCACTCAGATTTCTAATCAAAACCAAAGATAATACCCAAACTCATTGCAACAGATTTTCTGCTGTTGGCCAGCATTATTATTTGAATGGAGTTTGGAGTATTGGAGTTTTCCAGTGGAAATTTGAAGGTACCAGATGTTTGTTGAAATTAAAATAAATTCTGTTCTTTTATGTACGGCTAGGAAGAAATTCCTCCTTCAGTGATGGAAAGTTATTGTTCAGACCCCCAACTTGTCTGTAGTACATTTACATTTCTGTGCTTGCTTTTGGTTTTCATAAAGAGGGAACTTGGTTTAGGGGGTCCCATATACAGGGACCATTCTGAACCTTGAGAGGGCAGGTTCTATGTTAAAGTGATGAATGAAAACAAGAAGGGAAAGCTTAATCTAATTTATATCTGATTAGTTATGATTTATACACTGCCATAGTATCTTTCATGGAGAAAAGTAATAATGGACATGTGTAAAAGAAAGTATTTTCTTGGGGAACACTAGACCTCTTCAATAGCCATTCAAGATGCACAAAAACTGTCATTTGTTTTACTAGTTCTTGGCTAGGCAAATCCCTCCTCCCTCATCAGATGGGCAGAAAGTGGAGACAGATCAACCTTATTAAAGAAAGAGTGCATCATATTCAAGACTTTGGAATTAGTTATGATCTGAGTTGGACATATATGCATGCTTGTGCATGTATCTCTTATATAACAAGACCAGTATAGTTCTCTACAGGATAACAACCTTATTTAAAAATAAATAAAAGAGGTATTACCTGATACCTGATACTACCATCAGTAGTAGAAGGAAGCCAACATGAGCAAGGCTTTATCTGTAAAATAACTTAAAATACCAAAGGCTCCTGGGGCAGAGGGAAGTTAGCAGAGAGAAGTTAGCAGAGAACAGAACTGTTACTATTCATCTTCATATGAGCTCATCAAAAGGGGCTTTTGCTGACATGGAGCATGCTAAAAGGAAGTGTTAAAAAATTCTAACATTAAGTGTACAGTTGGTACCGATGTTCCAAGTTGGGATTGCAACATGCACTGCCACAGCAGTAGAAGAGCTCACCAATTCTAAGCTTAGCAGTTGTGAAATAACATATATGCATATACAAAAATATTACCTGTAAACCACAGCAGCCCACTGCATTCATTATTGAAGCATTATGAATGACCTTGTAAGGAATCCCCAATTTTACTGCACGTAGCACTAAATCACTGTGTGTTGTGGCCCTGTGGTAAGAAAAGGAAGGAATTAAAGATTGAAAACATGGTGTTACCAAGTGCTACTAGCACTGTAGTTTGTTTTGAAAGTAAAATTAAACCCTTCACAACAAGGGCAATGCAGAGGCCGGAAAATGGCAACAATATCCTTATTGTTACAGGAAAATAAAAACTCCAGTAAGGCTTCCATATGTCATCTTCCCCAGCTGAAATGGCAGGCATCCTCAGTATGGTACAGCTCTTTGCAGCTTTCTGGCATCATTAAACTGTAACAGTATTACAACTGTTACTTTATCAAGTAGCCTTGGCAAGTACTTGAAAAGGAAAGTTCTATGTATCCTTTGTCTTCTGCAGGTGTCTGTGGAACTTGTGTTGAACTGTAAAGGTCAACTCTGTTTGGCACAAACTTCCACAAAACTCCAGGATTTCATTACTGGCTGCACAGCCAGGCCCTCTCCCATCTGCACCAGTGTGTGCCAGGAAAGCCCCACGCTCAGACAAGAACTCTGAACAGACAGAGGTAAACTGTATGTTTACTTAGAAAAAACATCCCTAGACTGATTCAACTTTTATAATATTTAATCCAGATTATTCAAATTAGCAATGCCTAAATCTGAGTGATCAAGTTTATTCTGAAAGAGTTAAGAATATTGTAGTTTCAAACAGAGCTAAATTCGGCTCTAGGTTTAAGGCTCAATAAATACCTTGCAGTGATTGACTGCTGCAAGAATTACTGGGTTTGCAGTCAAGCAGTTGAGATTAGAGCCTTTCTAAAATGGTAAGTACATATAGATTGAGCAAATCTTTGAACTGCAACAATTTTTATATATGTATTTTGCTTGTATGTATGCTTATATGTATGTGAAATATGAAAATGCACCTACCCCTTGCCTAAATTTATCAAACCTGATCAATGACCTTAGACATCTCATTCCCAAGATGTACCACACACTTCTGTGTGGCCATTCCAAAGAACTAAGGAAAGAAATAACATATGGCCATCGGAACAATGAACTAGGAAATTGCTTTCACCCTGGCCTTGTTCAGTTACCCTAACAGAATTCCCCTGGTTTTAGCCTGATAATTTTGGTGCTGTGTGTCTGACCAGCACCCAGTCAGCAGATCAGGTGCTTCAGACTGGAACACAAATGTGGCAGCAGCTGGCAAGGCTGTAGAGATCAATAATTTTAAAAAGAAATCAATTTCACTGGAAGAAAAAAAATGAGGAATCTGAATTTGGGAAATCTGAAACCCTTATGCAAACAGGCTCCCAGACCTAGGAGAAGGCTGTAAAGTGATCTAAACCAGTACTTTAGTTACTACACAAACATTGCTCCTGACTTCCAGAAGCAAAGGTGATTTAAGAATATCTGCTCTAAGAGAAGAGGAGACTAGTTTTACAGCCTTGTGTTATTCCCTTCACATACAAAGGAGAAGGAGCACTGGAGGATTTTGTGGTTATGCTAATACTGACCAAGGGATCAGCTGGCTTTATTCACTGAAATTTGCTCCAGCTAGTATTTTTCTTCTCCCAGTAGGTCTGTCTATAATGACTGTACCTAAAAGCAGAAGTGCCCTAAAGAGCACTCAGCTAATACCAGGAAAAGTTTCATGGAGTCATCCCTCTACACCCAAAACTACAGTGGTATTTTCGGTCACTGATACAGACTTTAAATTTTATGGGTAGTAATAATATGAATCTTAACACCAGCCTAGAGTGGTGGGCTTTCCACCGTACTACCAAAGTTGTCAGGTTCTTGTAGCACCTCCATGGGTGTTACCACACACACAGATAAAAACTTGCAGAGAACAACAGTGAGGGTGACAGGGCACAGCCTGCTTTATTGCTTTAACCATCAACCACCAACACCTGGCATCTCCTAAGGCTGCCAAGCACTCTGCTCACCTGCAAATATACTTGAAAGTCTGTGATCAGCTGTAAGTGGCTTCTATCCTCCTCCCCTATGGCCTCTCTTAGGACAGAAACATTCTGTAGTCTGTCCTAATAACCTCATGAGCCCCATAATCCTTAGGGCTCTATGTGAGCATAGGAGCAGTTCTAGCTGCAATAGCAAGAGCTAAGAACACAAACATTTAGAGAGAAGCAGCTCATTCAAAAAAAAAGGATAGTTTTTAACAATTATGTAGTATGTTAACCAGAATTGAAGTATTTTGACACTGTAACTAGTGATAACTGAGGTAGATCAGAATACTGCTTATAAGTAGCAGCTACATTTCAATCCATGTAGTTTGTTTTTTTCATCTTGTGTACTCACATCAGTCACTGGATAAGAGCACAAGGGTGTAGGTAATGTGACTCTACACTCTGCTCAAATCCTAGTTTTAACGTAAACATGGACTGCAAGTATAATTAATATTTCTGAAATACAGGGTCATCTGCCCATAATTAGTTTAATATAATATTCTCTTGCCAATTGCCTTCAACCTGTATTTACATAAATTATCCGCTTTTGACAGATGTTTGATGACAGACATTGATCCTTTTTTTCATAAACTCCATTTTTTCCCTCCAGATAAGATGCTCAGATTTCATTTTTCTTGTGCCCCTTAACACTGTGGTATAAATCTTGCATCACCAGCTGGAGACGAAAAGCTCTTCTGCATGGCTTGACATTACAGATTGATGATGCCTGACCAAAGAGACAGAAGGAGATCCTTCTGGTCATAGAAAAAGTCTATACTTTCCAGCAGGAATAAAAAGTGGAAACAAAAGGCCTAATAAACCAACATGAGAAGACATTTATAATGATATAAGTGATTTTAAAAACTAGCATATATCAAAGCAGATGCACCATACAACCAACAATCTGTATTCATTCTAAAACAACGGAGTATAAAAGCTGCAGTTTCTAAGTACAAAAGAATACAACTAAAAGAATACTCCCCCAAAACAGCACATTTCTTATTTATATGACAGCCTAGAATTTCTTGTTAGCAGACAAATCATGAGGCAAAGCATTTGTTACAAAAGCTAGCACAGAGAATAAAATGATAACGAATGAAATTATAAGTGTCTGCTGAAGGAAAGATTCATACATCCGGGAGGGTACACATTCCTATCTATAATGGACATCTGGGCAAGGAAACTCCAAAGCAAGATAACGTGTAGACAACTGTACGTATATTTTTAATACAATAAGGAATATACAGACGTAAAAAGCGTTTCTGGTCTGAAAATCAGTTTCCTCATAAAGAATTACAGTTACAGAGTTGGCTTCTTCCTATTGAAAAGAAGAGTGATGAAGGTACAGCAATAATTAAAACATTGCTCTGTCTTACCCAAAAGGATCACCAACCACAAGAAATGCGACATCACAAACATCAGCTTCTTTTAAAAGGCTATCTGCTTCTTGTTCCACCATTTCTCGGTCAGCCAAAATCAATTCTTTTCCATAAAACTCTTCCTAGAAATTGAAATTAATAATAAACATCAAAATAAGACACTTAGGAATGTTTTTGTACCTCTCTGGGTGCTCACTCAGGAACACAGGTAACTTTAAGATTCTCCCCAGCAGTCTGCCCCATGTCTTGGAGAACCTCCCCTCTGCCTGCAAGAACACCTGAGCTTCCCATAAAGCAGCTCCTGAGCTGACAAAAATTAGTGCATGTGAACTTTATCCTGGCATTGACTTGGTTTTTGATGCCTTCTGTGTCAGTTGAGGAGCTGCACCTAAAGCAGCTCAGTCACACCTGGATGCTGGAGGTACCTGGGTGGACTCCAGGTAGGGTTAATTTAACTGGCTGTCTATAAGGCATCCCCTCTCACAGCCTGAGCCTAGCTCTTCAGCTACTTACAATACTGGCACCAAACTAGACACAAACACCACACTAGCTACACCACAACCTGTTCTCTCAGATTTTTCCTTAGTACATTTTAGCTAACCACATCTAAGGAATGACTTCATATTAATCCTTCATCTTGAGTTCTCTTTAAGAAATACTTTACCATGAATACAGGTAAACACGTATTTGATCGTGTCCTTAATTTTTTTCAGCAGCTCAGTAATCATTGTGTCTCTTTGTACATTTTAAATGCCTTTATTTCCAGAATCAACTTCACATATGGAATGAAACTTCACTTAGTTCTAGAACATGTTTTCTGATCATACTGAAAACATCTGCCATGTCACGGGTCACCATGCATTTTACATGCTCTTTACATTTTCCAGGGCAAAGACCAAGAAAGGTGTTTTTGTTCTTAGTAGTAGTCAGCAAATTTGTGTGGTATTACAAATAGTAATAAATTGATAAAACTATTAATGTCAGTTATGGCCCAGAAAGGTTTTCCTCTGACTTCTGTGACTTCTTTGCCCACACAGAACAGTGAGTTGATGAGAGAACTATCATACCTGTACAGAAGCAGAGTGGTGCTTCCATAAAAAAATCCATCCCATAGCAAGAGTAATAGGTATGGGACCTCTGTTACCAGGTTGCATTCCCTTTCCTGAATATGAGTTCCTGCCCATTTTTGGGTAAGTTTTCCTAACTCTATAAAATCAGGATATTATTTTCCTCATGAAACAGACCGCAACCTGTACAGACTCAACAGAGAGGGCACCAAATAAATGTGCAAGCAAATCTTGTATCTGTGATTCAGAACAACTGACAGTCACCCTGGAGTAATGCTGAGATCTGTACTAAACCAACTACAGCAAATTCTGACACCCCGCTGGTTTCCATTAGGTCCCTCAGCCCAGATGCACATCAGCACAAGGGGAGCTGGTCTCTAAAGCAGAGCACTCCACAACACCACCACACATCCCTTTCCATGGGCTGCCATTGCACCAGGCTGGCTTTGCAGCAACACTGGGAGCAAAGGCACGCTCCAGAACAGATTGGTTGCAGTCCCAGGAACACACCTTGCAGTCTGGCTTTATCCAAGGGAATCTATTTGCGTGCTTTGAGACTGCTCCACAATGCCCATCAAAGCATGCTAAGTAGAGAATATACAAAAAGCAATCTCCCGGCAAAAAGTAAAATGTAGACTCACTGGGAGGTCACTGGGTCCAAACAGTTCTTTCACCAAATTCAGGGCCAATTTGGATGGTCAATATCAAATAACTTTTAATATACATTTTAGGCCAACCAGATAAACTAAGCAAGTCATGTCATTTGAAATTTAAGACCTGATTTTAACAGCATCAGCACAGGAGGATTTCTAGGAAGTCTCTGCAGGAAAAGATCTGCTCGCTACTTCTTGAGAGTTTTCCTCTAACTTTTCATGGTGCTTAGGAGAGACTGACCTTCAGATTAGTAAATAAACTATTCAGCATTGTTACCTGTATGTAAACCAGGCTGTATGATAAACACTTGGTTATTAATTCCTATATGCTCTCTCAGGTGTTTCAGGTAAGACAACATTTTTACTTTGTTTTTATTGATTTTTTTTCCTAGTTATCTTTGGCATTTCAAGGTTTGCAAAGACTTAAAACAGTAAGAAATATATATCAAGAAAACCCCAAATAACCACATCAAAAATATTCAGAATTTTCTATTATTCAATGTTTTATTTTCAGACGGATAGGAATCCATTAATTTTTTTTGATAGCAAATGCACATTTTGAAAAGTAAAAATCTCCAAGTAAATCCTTTCCATTTAGTAGTTTTCCAACTATCAAACGACCACAAAAAAAGAGCATTTTGTTTTGAATGGACTGACTAAAATTTAGACTGCTTCAGCATACCGAAAAGAAACATAAAACCACAGAGCGTATCTTCATACAGCAGATAAACCAGAGGTGACCCCAAATATTCGAGCCTACCTTGTATCTGGAAACCATGTAATGCTGATTACAAGCTAAAAGTCTCACATGCTCTATACATATGCAGCTCTGCATACAGGTACATTATGGCCATACAGCACCCAAGGCCCAGACAGCATCAGCTTATTCAGAGGCAAGATATCTGGTCTGTGGGCAGGTGTGCTATTTTTTTGGTATTATTTCAGCATTAAACTTTATCTTTCTATGGCCATCTATGAACTCCTCCGGGTTACGATTTGCCTATTTTTACTGCCGTTGTCTTCCATGAGGTCTGTTTAATGAAAACTTTATCCTCATGTTGTTCAACAGCCCATCTGGGACTGAACTCTGCCTGTGGTGGGAATCCCAATATGGTGAGGCAGCTTGGCCCATGTGGAAACGTGGAAATGTGAGATAATCAAATTGTTATTTCCAGCAGGCACACCATAACACCTCAAGGCTGATAGAGAGGTACTGGGCTTCAAATCACGTATTCTTCTGGTATGACTTTTGGGGGTTTTTTTTCTGTTTTTAAACAGATTAGACACTTTTCTAAGTCCTCCAGTATCTCAGGGTCTGCACACACTGGTAGGTTTTGAGATGAAAACTAGTGCCAACAGCTATAGGAAGGAAAATTTTATTTTTGCTGCAGTCTTCTTGCAAGGTAGCAAAACAATTTCTCCCATAAAACGTAGTATGTGAAGGTCACGTACATATTTCTCCCGAGAACGGGCACCGCCAGTTTCTCCCACGGACCCACCAGCCCCAGCACGCCCCTGGCTCCGTGCTCGGAGGCCTCGGGCCCTGCGGCCAGACCTACCAGCGCTTCCTTGCCCACGGTGAGCACGGACGTATAGGCCTCCAGGTACACCCTGCGGCAGCGCCGCACCGCCTCCAGCCCCTTCACCGTGATGTCCTTGGCATCCCCCAGGCCCAGCCCCACCAGGTACAGCATGCCCGCGGAGCGCGGCCCAGCCGCCACCCGCCTCGGGAGGGAAACGGAAGCGGGGTCGGCCGGGGCGCCGCACGCCCCAGCGCTCGCCGGGGCCCGGCCCCAGCTCCGGGGCACGGCCTGGCTCCCGGCTCCTCGTTTCCCGGCTCCCGGCTCCTCGTTTCCCGGCTCCTCTCGCCCGGCTCCCGGCTGCCCGCGGCGCCGTTGGGGCGCAGAGGCCGCCGGGAGTTGTAGTCCTGGGCAGCAGCCGGGCCATGGCAGCGGCGTTCAGGCCCGGGCCGGGCAGTGTCCCCGCAGTGCCGGTGGCCAGCGGCCACAGCATCTCGGTGCTGGGGCTCGGTAAGTGGCGGCGGGCCCGCCCAGAGGCCGCCTCCCTGCCAGAGGAGAGGGCGGGGGTCACCCCGCGGCCTGGCCCGGCCTGGCCGGCTCGGCAGGTTCGGCGCTGCACTTGGCCCGCAGCCGGACTCGCCTCAGGGCAGCCCGGAGCGGAGCCTGCTGCGGAGGGCAGGCCTGGTGCTCCTCCAGAGCCCCTGTGTTGCCGGGTGAAGCTTCGTGCTCCTGCCAAATGCGACCAGCTGGGCCTGCTGGGGAGCGGTGGGCTCCCAGCACGACAGCACCGCTCCACTGCCGCCGGGCCCGGGGCGATGCGCGGTGGTGTGGTGGCTTGGGTGTGTTTTCTTACGAGGCTTGGGAGCAGACTTGTCTTCAGAGCAGACTCTCATGATAGAATTAACCTTACTGCGCCTGTTGAACTGAGAGCCCGTGTAGGAATCTCAGCATCTGTGAGGCACAAGGGAATGGGGGTTGATGGTGAATACTTGATGCAGTGATCTCTTACACAGTCACTATGGAATGAGCAAAACGGCTTATGTTCTTCAATTACTAATTTTTTTTCGTTTTCTGTTTTTTGGTTGGTTGGTTATGTTAACGTCTAACACTTACTGCCAATTTACTTTTCTTGGAGTTTTTTTTAAAACATTGAAGAAAATAATGTAAATAGTCTTTTTTAGAGAATGGACTTGGTTGTCTTATGTCCATTGTTTCAGTATATGCTGGACTGTGCCTCAGACTGTCTACAGAACCACCTTTTTTATTGGAGGTTGTAATACATTTCTTAGGTTATGGGAAGAATAAATTGCCTGGAACGTAGACATGCGGAAAGACTCCTTTGTACTCTCCACCCAATAGCTGCTCCCTGTCCTTTTGCAGTATTGGAAAGTCCTGAGTAGTCTGTTGTCAAGCCTGAATTCATACCACAGTAAATGGATAGTGGCATACAAGAAAATCAAGTTTGAATTTTTCTGGCCCAGTAACTTCTGCCAGGTATGGCTTTCAAGGAGCTCCTCTTGGCTTTCAAGGAACTTCCCTTGACTTAGAGTGGTGGTGTTGTCATGAGCAGGATTTGGTTCTTTGATTTCACTTACTTGTCTTGCTAGAGTAACACTTTACATATTGCTTTATACAGTCTGCAGATATTTGAGGATTGTGTAATAGATAGGAACCAGTCAGGTCATTTTAAGAAATCCTTGAAACACGCTGCAAAATGCTGAGAATTTAAGAAAAGAAGGGAGAAAAAAAAGGTGAAGACTCGCCACACTTGCATTTGTGGTCAAGCTATAAATACCACAATATGCAGCCCAACACAATGGGATCTTTATGTTGTTCTCACTTAACTTCTCTTTTCCACATTAATGGCTTATTTTTGTTAGAGTCTCATTCCATTAACTAATATTTGCAGTGCAAAAAATTTACTAGGATATGAAGTAGAGGTGAACTTTCTTAAATGAGAATGCGTTTTCTGCAACGCCATTTCCTGCAACATTTAAGATTTGTTTGTAATTTTTTATCTCTCTAAACATGCAGAAATAATTGTTATCTGGTCCCTCAAAGACAACTTTAATAGATATGGATGTTGCCTCTGTTGCTAGATAATCTTTCTAAAAGCTTCAGAGAGATAAATATGCTAAACATGCATAAAGATGGTTTCAACTATCCAGTTTTGTCACCTGGAAGGCAGCTCAGATAGCTTTGCAAGTTATTTCAAAGTGGTGAAACCCCTTTTGTAGTATCTGAGAGCTGAATTAGGAGACAGGTTATGTGTTTCTTGGCCAGAACATGTTGCACTCAAGAGAGTGCAACAACACCCTAGAATAGCATTCTGCCAAAAATATCTCTTCTTCCTGTTCAAGCTTCAGTTATCAAAAGAGATTTGTGATGGTGGTTTTTTTGATTTGGTTTCTTTTTTTTAATGGTTTCCATGCCACAGCTTATTTGTCCTTTGTATAGAAGTTCAGTAAGTTGGTCAAGATTTGATGCAAAAGGGGAGATGAGAGGAAGGAGGTTAAATCTTTCTTTAGGTTACCATTCTCTTCCTAGGGCTCTGTGTTCTTGTATAAACTGTTCTTAGTGAAGAGGATCCATTTCCATTAAAATCTCTAGTAAGAAAGATGTTTTTTTTACATCACAGAAGGCCATGGAGTGTGCCAGATTTGTGTTCAATCTGAAGGGTTACTTGGAATAACATGCCAAATTCTGTTACTTGGAATAACATGCCAAATTCTGTACATCCAAAATTTCATATCTACTTAGATGCGTGTTCTCAGTGTCTTGTGTCTGGCAAAAAGACAAGTCTACTAGCAAGGGTAAAACAAGCTGGCTTTCCTGAGACACCAACCAATTACTATAAGGCAGCTCACCTTTATGTTAGAAATATGTTGGATAGCTAAAGTTTTAATTGACAAATAAAAAGAATCTGCACCTTGTTTACTGTATGATTATAAAAACTGCTGGTAACTTTATGTTTCATATGGTTTAATGCTAACAGTTGTGTTAGCCAACATTATTCATGTGCAGAGGGTCAGGGGTGTTTATGGTCAATTTTCATTACAAAGGCTTCTTTCTACTGGAGTAGGCTTAAGTCTAAAATGAATTGGCATTTTGGCCCTAATACTTGTCTCAAGTGTAAATCTATTCCCCAGAGAGTACATTACCTCATAGTGGCTTTAGATTGCGTTAGAAAAAGGATACATTCACTATCTTGCTCGTAAGATTAGTGTTTTAGAAGAGCATGGCAGATAACTGATATAAAGTGTGACACTGTTTAGAAGTTACAGATGTAGTTACTCTTTTCCATAGGAGCTACATGGTGTCTGAGAATCTGTTGGTGAGACTTTGTACTATAGTAGAAAGTTATATTCTTACAGTTTCTTAACTGCAGAATACTTGGTACTTACCTGAAGCAGCATCCTCAAAAATTTATCACTTGTCAAAATGGCACACACAGTATCATCCTTGTCAGGTTTTGGAAGAGAAACACATAGTTTGAACTGTTCATGCTTAGGAAGCCCTCACTTAGAAAGTTGTCACTTCCTTTTTTTTATAAGTAAGAGGAGTGAAAATGCCCCTCTCTGATGCATTTGATTATAATTCAGTAGCACAAGGGCTTTTCTTCCTGAAATATTATGGCCTTTGTCAAGGTCATGTGCTGAATGGTTGACATCTCTTCAGGATTGTTTTAGCACTTTCTGTTGAAACTCTCTCCATCCCCTTTATATGGTAGTTATATTCCCATTAGAACAGGGTTTTGCGTGTGTGTGTTTTTCTTTGTTTATTTCTGTTTGTTGTTTTGTTGGGGGTTTTTTATAGATGGTAATGATTAAATTCACATGGGTTGGTCAAGTAGCCAGTGATTTCTTGAAAAGATGTGCTGGTGATACCAAAAATACATAGAATGTTTTTGTGTAGTGTTGCTTTCTGTGTAATCTGTAGGGCAGCTAGAATTAATAACAACTTGATGAGATAAAAAATTCTCTTAATGATACCCTCCTATTAAAGAATAAAATTAATTGCATGCTAGTTTGGGAAGGGGCATCAGGACAGGCAATTACTGAACAAAATAATCAGGTCTTTATACTAATTGTGCCTTACTCAGGTCATACACAGTATTTCATCAGTAGTAATAATGTTCTTTGCAGAAGGTTATTCAGGAATGCACAGCATCATCATTGTAGGTGCTGTAGCTGGGAAAGCAGTCAGGTGCTGCTCTGAGCAGCTTCTGGTCAAACAGCCAAAGCCTGGGGGAAAGTAATACACACAATCCTTCCAGACTCAAGGGAAACCATTAAAATATCTCCATCCTCATTTCAGGGTGTTTCCTAGATAACGTTCCTGATACTCTGCTGTACCCTTGTCTAAGTAAATAAATCGTAAAAGTAAGTTTTTACTGATTTTTTTCTTTGCTGATTGCATTAAGACATTGCATCATTTGCATTGCAACCGCTCAGGACTTGTATTGTTCCCAGCACTTTTCACAACAAATAGGCCTCCTGGCAAAAAGCACAGAATCAGATTGCTCCACTTTCATTGCATCAGGTTGTGTTGGGGTTTTTTTCATCAAAATGCTACATAAATTTAAATCTTAATGCTGAATGGAAATATTTTAACATTCCATTATGTGTAACTAATCCAGTTACCTACTTCTTAATTGTTAATCCTAGAGTTACTTATTTTCATTCTTAAACTTAGCTGTGGTCAAAAAAAAAGACCCAGTCCTGCTGGACTGGAATAAAATGAGATTTTGCTTTTCAGTTCAATGGCAGTAGAGTCAAGCCTTCACATTTTTTCATTTTCTGCTGTTACTGCCTATTTTTGAATTCATGGCTCTTGTTTCTTCATGGCTTTGGTTCTTAAGGAAATTTATGGAACAGTGGTCCTGGTACCAAGACCTATGGCACTCCCTGCTATTAATCTTATCCTATAATAAGAATTGGCTGTTTATTTCTTCCCTTTGTTTTATGTCTCAGCTATTTTTTTTATTCTGTTGGGGCTCTGCTTCTCACCCATGGTTACCAAGTTGCCTTAATAGCCTCTTGTGATGAACAAAATGCCACCTCTATAAATCTTTCTGTCTCAATTCATCCACTGTTTCAGTAGATCTGACCTTGAGAGGTTGTACTTGATCTCTGAGGGCCTCCAGATATTTAACTTCTCTCCGGTACGGAATGTGGCCATATCCAGGCAGCTGGGTGTTTGTAGACAGTGGAACAAAGCAGTGTCCTCTCCCAGCCTGACTAAACCTGGTCAGCTCCTACCTCCCTTGCTTTCCTCCAGCTTCACCTCCTTCCAGCCTGGTGCTGTTTTATTCCTTAAAAAAGACTGAATGCTCTGCAAGTGTTGTTTTAAGGGGTGCTGATAAATGCATCTGAGGCAAAATGCTGGGCCAGCTTTTGCTTACATCAGAGACTACACAGTACAGAAATATTCTCTTTTTTTTCTCAGGGAAGTTGCTGCTTTGTCTCTGCTCTCTTGTACACCTACAAATCTACAAGGTCATGTGGATGCTGAAAGCTTGGTGGCAGAGAGATTTTTCAGTGTCTGCCTGTGTCCGTGAGCATTCTTACTTTCTCACGGAACTAGCTGCAAAACAGCTACAAATCAGGCTTTTGTAAATAACTTGCCTATCTTGCACCTGTGAGATGTTTTTGGACGCTGTTATTGCAAGACCAAGGTCTGTTTAGCAAATGTGTGTTTTCAGGATCTAGCCAATAGCCCTGGTGGGTGGTCAGCTAAGATCCAATGGCTTTCCTGTAACTTCGAGTATAAAACTCTACTGTATGTAAATAAAGATGGGCATTTCTCTCTAGTCACTCCTGAGTTCGGTTCTCTCCTTCCTCCCTGGGCCGTGTCCGTCATTGCGACAAGGTCAGCGTTTTATAAGTTTGCTGGGGATTTTACCTTATATTATGGCATATGAGCTGTGATTTAATAGCAGAAAAGTAGCTTCCTTTCTCATGTTGGATCCTTTTTGGTAATCACTGTATCGCTGATGTGATACAGATAAATTTTAGATGTCCTTCGCTAAGTCTAAATAATAAATCAATTTAGGTTTCTACGACCATTTAATAATTAAAACTGTTACCAGGATAAGCAGAGGCACTTTGTGTGTATGCTTTTAACTTTCCTGTTGCTATTAAGACTTTTAAATGTTAGAAGCATAAATGCCCAAGAGAAGAACAAATTATTTGTAAGCAGTTTGAAATTAACAGAGAAGCAAGCTCCAGTGTTTATCATTTCGGTATTTCAGCATGTTTCTTTAGTGTAAAAAAATTATACCAAACTTTGTGGGGGGGAAAAAAAGTAAGCTAAACTTTATCTTTCAACCTTCACGTAGCAGATTTTAGTCATACCTTTTTCCTTTGCCAGAGCTTGCTAGCATAGTTTTGGCAGCATTGAATGGTGATGTCACGTGCTGCTGTAACCTGAATTGCAGTAGCTCGTCATGCCACCAAATGGGGAGAAAGGAGGTACTAATTCCTGAGCTCTTCAGTTCTAATGTTTATGCAAATTACGGCACAGAGAGTGGTACAAAATCCTTGTTCTAGGGCAAGGAGGGAGAGAAAGGGGAAAGCCCTCTTTGTGGCTTTGCAGCAGTTTCATAACTTGAAGGTCTGTTTGTCATTCTTAGTGCCTGAATGGAAGTGCTTTGCATTCTGATGTGTAAAGTTCCAAGGCTGAATGTGCAGTGTGAGAGGAGGGGCTAGAGGAGATGTTATTTGTCTCAGAGACTTTTAGAAAACGCACTTTAAATTCTTAAGATGATGTGGGGAAAAATAAGTGTTTAAAAACCTTCTTTATTGTTCGGTTTAGTTTGCAGTAAGGGGAGCTGGGTTGATGCTGTCCTTGGAGCTCATAAACACGATGAGTTACAGTGGGACACGCGAGTCTCAGCCCTCGCAGTGTCACGTGGTAGTGCAGGAGGGGATCTGTCATCACACAATTGCACTTTGCAAGTAAAGGGCACTGATATGATGTCAGAAATTACCCATCAGCTTGAATTAGGATGTCACAGTGGTAATTATTGTACATACATTTTCATTGTGTAAAGCTATGAGTCACTACAAATCACAGTTCTCTTTTTAATTTTTCCTATAATATTATCTTTACAGTATTTTAAGTGGCTTTGAATTATTGGTCTCATGTTCAACTACACTTCTTAAATTTGCTGTCCCTCTACATAATTGTATGTTGGCTCTGTATAAGCATAAATTATTTACATAATTTATTTTTAAGTCAACCTTTCACAGCAGGAATGATTATGATAATGTTCTAATTAAGTAGAGAATATGGGCTTAGTATTTTATTTTCTTTTGATCGTTCTTTTTTGTGGAAGTTTTATGGAAGAGAAAAAATTTGTCATGTGTTTGTCTCATTTGTAGTATTTGTCTCATTTGTAAAGTATCTCCAAATGACTAATGTTAATTAATTAATGTCATCCTTGTCAGATAGAGAAGTCTAAGGACATGTTTTAAAAAGGAAGGAAAATAATATTTTTGTTCGGTCTGTTTATTTGCTGCACATAGTAAATATCCTTAATAGTTATGAAGTTAAAGGTTCTATGAAGATATGGTAAGTATTGGAAGTAATTTCAATTGAGTTAAGAAAGGGAATAGAATGAAAATAATTTAAAACTGGTTCACACCAGCAATTCTTCGTGCACTATTAACTGCTAAGATCTAGTCACAAAACATTATTCTGAGGAGAAAAGGTTTAGTGAACCCTAGAAATTGGATTTGATTTATGCCAGAAAATCTGCCTTTTCACTGCTTGAGATTTCTATGGAAGGAAGCCACAGTCTTTTACCAAATGGTTTCTAAGGTAACATCTTATAGCAGAGCATCTGAAACCAATTTGGTTGTTAATGAGAAATCGTTCTCATGGTGGTGGGAAAGTGTGGAGTGAAAGAAAGGCTTCAAGATTTGGCAGTCTGTCTGTAAAGGCATTTAAATAAACGTGTGCGGCTGCTCTGCTTATGAAATTTCTACATGAATTACACATTCATAATTGCCTTCCAAATGTATAGATCTCTTTCCAGATTTTATTGATAGATTCTGCATGATTAAAATATTTGACTACTACAGATGAATAATTTAAATAGCTGGCACTTTTCCAGTGGAAATCTCTTTACTATTGCTGAAAAAAATATTTGCATTTTTGGGGCGATAGTTATTTCTGCTGCCAGAAATCCATTAGTGAATTGATGCCATATCAGAACAATAGCATCCCACTGATGTCAGATGCCACTTGCAGACTTTCTGGGATTGCCATGAGACACATTTTGAGAAGTTACTCTTGCACCTACTCTCTGTGTGAGGTTCTGAGGAGATAAATGGTGGCTCAGTGAACAGAAATGTACGGTCATTTTACAGTAGATGATGTGAATATCCTTTACAGTCAGAGCCTCTTTGGGATGGAGGGAATAGAGTGCTTCTGTCAACAATGGGTCGTTGCCATTTCTTCCTTCCTCTCAGGAAGGGAGAAAACCAGCAATTCTGGCTTCCCTTTCCCTGGATACATAATAAACACGTAATGGCTCTATCCTACCCTCTTGCCTTGAGGCAAGGCTGTATTCCTGCACTTTGTTTCTTGGTGCCTGTGTAGACTTGCCTGAGTAGAATTCCACAGTTTAAAATCATGCTTGCTTTTTTTGCTCATGTTGCTGAATTCTGTTAGTGTGTTCTGAGTCGCACAGGGGAAAAACAGTCCCAGAGTGACACCTTTGCACTTAGCAATGGATCATATTTAGCAGACGAACAAGCAAACAAACAAAAGAATAAGAAAGAGAAGCATTACCAAAGTAAAACTTGCGTACTAAAAAGCTTAAACCATTCATAATACAAATAACTTTTACAGAGACAGGAGAAACTTGCCTTAAATGACTCCATTTTAGATAAACCTGTGTGCTGCTTTCATTCTGACCAATTACAGAACCACTGGTTATATGATGGAAGTCTGCTCAGTGTCTTTCTGTTGTTGTTGATGGTGTCCTACCAGTTTTTCCAGAAGCCCATTGTCTCCATAGGCTCCATTCCCTCAGGTGTAGCTGCCCTGTTTTATATACACATTGGGTGCTAGTCTTGTACTCTGAATAAATTATCCAAGTTATTTTGTAAAAGTAATTGTTATTAAATTTGGATCTCTTACCTTGAAATAGTCTATAGTTGCCTCATGAAAATTGTAGAGTGTAATAACTTCATAGCGAGGTTGACTTTGATTTCACCTGCTGCAGAGGAAAGCCCTACACTCTAGAAAGAGAGAAAATACTTTGTCATCAGATGCTACATAGGATTTTCAGAGTAACTGACCCTGTTAAGGTAAAACTATGCCAAACAGTTTACTATGGCAGTAAGAACACTTGGGTTCTAGTGCTGTGGTAGTAGAAAGTTAGGGTGACATTATCTGCTTGTCTGAGAGCAGCTGTAAGGATGGTGTTGGGGAATATAACAGAAAAAAAGGTTCCAGGAGAAAAGTTCATGGAGAAGGCCTTTCTGATACTTTGTTAATTGGCTAGGACACAACTGTGATTTTATTTTCTTTTTGATATGAATACAAGCATTTATTAAATCAAATTATTTAACTGCTGCTGCTGAAGGGGGAAATTGTTCTGCTCCATCCCTTGCCCGAAATTTAGTGGGTTTTCCCCTCTGAGGAATTATTCAGGTTCATAAATAATTCTGATACTGTACTCTCTTTTTTTGGCCATTTAACAATCTCAGTCAGCTTGTCAGAGGATCATATGAATACAAAATTGGAAGGAGGATATAAGACAGACAGCAAGGACAGCAAGTAAGGATTGTCTGTCCTTGAGCCTTTCCATAGAAGAGGCATATGGTTTTGTGAATGCATTAGCAATTAACCTTGAAATGTGTTATATGTTTGTTTGCATCATGTATGGCCATTTCATGTTTTATCCTCACATTTGCTCGTAAGATAATTAGGAAATCAAAACGCCAAAAAATATGAATGCCAAAAATTTCAATATATTCATAAGATGTGTTATATTGATACAATGTTGAAATAGTCAAAATAAAACTAATAGAATCAGACATTTTAAGCCTGTTATGGTGTACAATACCATCTGCACACAATGAGTGTGTAAAAATTGGTAAAAGGATGTTTGAGCTTTTGCTTTTGAGAGTTCTTGAGTGATTACTAGGAGATTAAAAAATCAGCAAGGAATGGGCATTTTTACAGGTGTTTTCTTTGTCAACTCTTTTAATTTAGTACTGATGTCAGAAGATCATTAATCTCTGATGTGATCTCTAAGTATTCTGGCTGGGGTTTCACCAGCAGGAACTTTCCTAATATTATTCCACTGAATTCAAATAGCCAAAGTTATTCATGTCACTGGACATTTTTATATATTCAAATGAATAATAGTTTCACATTTCACAAAGAACATGAAGCCGCTTCGCCACAAAGGGAGGGAGAAAGGAGGGAGAGAAAGCAGATCCGGGTTCTGTTTTGAAAAACTGTTGGTGCTTTGGATCTCTCTCTGTAGTTCTACAGCTTTGTGAGGGAGAACAAAAAGCTTAAATGAGGCTGAGAGCTGAGATGGTGCATAAATCTGAGAGGAGAGATAGCGGGTAGTTTGTTACTTGTTTTACATATTTGATGGGTTCAGGGGTGGAGATGTTGCTGATTTTCTGGTTTTGAGGGGTTGGGGGAAGTGTTGCTGATTGGCATGTTGGGGATTTTCCCTCTGTAGCAACTGCATTGTGAACAGGATTCTGCCTTTCTAATAATCTTTGTATCATTTTATGGGTTGTCAAAGCATTTTCTCACTCCAGTTTTGATGGCAGTGTTCTTCAGGGTACCGAGAAAGTGATGAGTAACTGTGACAAAATAACAATGTAACTAATTAAGCCTACTTTCCATGGATTTGTGTTCTCTGGCCTATCCATATTTTCACTGCAGTATCCTTATCTCTTACAACCACCAGTTTTTCCACAAAATCTGTGGGAATGTAATTGTCTTGCATGTCTTCCAATCTCAGATTTGGCTTAGTTCAGTCTGTGAGGTAACAGTGGTATTTCCCTAGGAAACAAGTCAAAATATTAGCTAAAAAATAGGAAGCTTTTCCAAATTTATTTGTATTTTACGTCGTTTCTTGAAAGGAATTCCTATTTCTTATCAGTGAATTCTAGGGAAAAAATGTATTAAATGTTTTTAGAAACAGGAAGGGTATAGAAAGGGTGCAGGTTCATATTAGTTTTAAATGCATGATTGGATTTTGTGTTTAAATATACATGTGCAGTGTGAATTACATCTCTATGAGCAAAGGGGAATCCCAAACCTGTGAGAATGTTAATGTGTTCAAATAGCATTGTTTGAATTTCTAATATAAAAAAAATTAGAAAGTTCAGCCACTGCACCTTTTGTCATCCTGCCTCTATGACTTGTAACTTCTTTAATCACGTGTGTAAACACAAGAAAACTGTGCTTTCTAAAGTCTAGAAGTGTTATGTTAGTAGCATAATTAACTTATCAACCTATTGTTCATGATTAAGTTGGCTTGCAAAGTGGTAATATTAAATAATTGTTGATTTCCTTTTAATTACTGTTTAGTGCACCAGGACTGTTGTAGTTCATTTTTAGGCATAGAAATTGAGATAATTTCCTCCAGATTGGTCTTGCTGTCTTATTTCTTGTGTAACGAGTGTGCATGCCATCACTGAATGGGGAACGATAACAAAATTATTCTGATTTTTCCTTCTTAACCACTCTATCCCTTTAACTTAAAGGGTTAAAAAAAAAAAAAGTTGTTTGTCCTAAATGTTCTTACTGAAATCCATTATGCATGAAAAGAGTCCGAGTCCATTTGCAAGACCTCTAAATGAACTCCATTCATTCTGTGCTTAGAAATGTCCATTCAGCCAGAAACAGACACAATAGTTACAACCTCATTTATTTTGCACCAGTACCAGCATATTAAAAGTGAAGGGTTTGTTGTGAAGAAGTATAGTAACTTTTCTATGCAAGTTATATAATTCGGTAATAAAATTCCTTCAGGATTTGAATAATGTAAAATTGCCTATATATTCTTTGCCCATGATTGTAGTGTAGTAGCATTGCAGTCATCTAAAATTCTGAAACATTCATGAGGATTTTGAAATAGCTATTTTGAAAACCAAGTTGACTTAGCTGACGTTATTTTGATGTTAAACAAGTTGTAGAGACATTTATTTCTGGTTGGCTCAGAAATTAAGACAATTAGTAATCATAATTAATGACTATAAAAAAACAGATTTAAAGTTTTGTCTTTTAGAACATTAAAACTTTGTTTATGTTTGGAAAGTAAATTACTTATGATATGCATGTCAAAATTGTAGGAATGTAATATTGTAATTTCATCACTTTAAAATCCCTGAAGATAAATCAATAATTCCGTACTTCACATTTTGTTGGCCTCAAATGTAAAGTGGAAATTGTCCTATTGTGATCAGCAGGATGTCGTGATCCTGATGTGTATGGGTGGGAGATCAGACCATGTTATATCTTAGTTTAAATAACTTTGAGTGTTGAGCAAGACTCACTGGCTTTCCTTCTAAGATCAGGAATGAGCAAAAATGATAAGCATTTAGGAAAACCTGGCTTGCCTTCCATGCAAGTAGGACTTTTCTAAGTTCTCCTCATTGCTGCGTGGTGTTAAAACGTGTGAGAGAGTCCTGCAGCCTCCCTCGGGGTGGGAGGCTCTGAGGAGGAGCACCTGTGGTGCTTTCATTCGTGGCCTTTTCCTGCCAGCCTGGGTGGACATTTGCTGGGGTAATTTCGTTACGGGCAGATCGTGTTTGGGGTAGAAAGAAATACCATGTTTGGAGGGAAAGAGAAAGGTAAGAGCAGGTACAAATTTCACTTTAAATGATTCTTTGACCTGGAGTCCTTTATGGATTGATTTGGATTTAGCAGTGCCTGAGGCCCTGTTGCTGTGGCCTGTGCAGGGCTGTTTCTGAAGCTGTTTCGTGCTGCCTGTTGTTTATGGCATGAGGGCCTTTAAGTACTAATCATCAGCTTGGAGGGTGGTGACTTTGGGAGCTGACTGGAACTGACTGAGCATTTCCTCCAACAAACTGTAGAAAATACTGTTTGTGGGAAGTGTGTGAGGAGTGAGGGTGAATGGGTGAGGGGCTCATGGCAGGAAAAACAACTAACAGGAAAGGGTAAGTAGAAACATCATCCTCCTTGCTCTCAACCAGTTCTTTATCTGAAGTCCTCCTGCTGGTTGCTTTTCCTGCTGAGTCTCCTCCTCCTTCCGTCCCCTTGACATGCAAAATACAAGTCCAGTGAATCCCCACACAAGGACAGTAACAGGATTTTGTTACTGAAACTCCCTGCATGCCCATTCTGTAACTCTTTTGTAGGATTCCATTGTTTTGGTTACTGCTGAGTTTGACATTACGTGAATGGCACCTGCAGTATGGCTCGGCTTGGGATTGTACAATGCAGTAATGACTTCAGTCTACCAGGAGTTCAACAGAGTAAAGGTTTCAGGATATGCTATTTGCAAAGTAAATAGTTTTAAAAGTTGTTCAGGTTTTTAAAAATATTTTCATTTGTAAATGTTATGCTTCTATATGAAAATTAAGAGACATAGACTAATTTTCCATAAAGTATGTTTCCTCTTTGATGATTTTCAGCCTAACTCCTTGAATCACTTCTTTACAGTTAAATGCTGTTGATATTTGATTTTGATGGAGTTACTTCTGATCAACACCAGCTTCTCCCACTTCATGTATTTTCCAAGCCTAAAGATCGCTCAGTTCCCATTTCTTTACTATTAGGAAACGAAAGTTAAATAAGAAGGTTTTGTGACAATATATAAAAAAAATAAAATAAAAATTGAAAACAATGATAAAATATGCCCCTCATAATTTATGCTGACAATTCACTTCTGCTTTTGTTGTTTAGGTACTTCCCACCAGGGTGGCTATTCCCATGCTGCAGTGGTCCATGCCCTACAGAAATGTGGCATTCGTCATATTGACACAGCAAAAAGATATGGCTGTGAATCCCTCCTCCAAAAGGCCATCAGGGAGAGTGGTGTGAAGAGAGAGGACCTCTGGATAACTACCAAACTGTGGCACAGTGATTATGGCTATGAAAACACAAAAAAGGCCTGCTTAGAGTCATGTGAAAGACTTGGTGTTGAATATCTCGGTATGAATCTTTACATATAGCTCATTTATTTTGCTTTCCATGGGAGTACTTGCAAAGATGAATGAATTCTGAAAAAAATTACGTAGTAGAGATGGGTCACAGAAACCAAATTCTGCCTTTATTTACACATTTGCAGGTTTCTTGTTCTGTTTGTTCTCTGGGAAGTTCACATGCATACAATTGAGAGCGCAGAATTTTTTCTTGTTGCGAATATTTTGTAAAGGTATTTTTTATTGTTAAATTATTTAGGGAACAACTGCATGAGTTTTATATATTTTACTAAAAACAACCAAAACCTGTGAAACAAAGATTCATAAACTTTACAGTAATATATTAGTAATAGGGTGACAAAGATGCCTGGTTTCTTCTGTGGTCTGTTTGCTTTTTCTCAAGGAATGGGGGTCCTTTCTAAACCTTATTCTGTATGTCTTTTAACTTTTTAAAATTATGAATACTGCTTTTGGTTTGGTCTGTCTGATGGAATATTCTTTGGGGAAGATGTTAGAAGTATCTACAAGACTTTAGAAAACTAAAATTAAGGCTTAACAAACACTGCACTTGTAAACTTACCCTGATCATAAACTCCTTGTAGTCAAAGGTGTGATATTGCTACTCCCTTATTAGACAGGCAGAGTTGCAGAAATGATACCATTTAATTCTTGCAACAGGTCATAGGAGAGGAGGTACCTGAAAATAAACATGATATTTGCTTATTTTAGCAATAGACAAACTTCAATGAGGAAGTGAATTTTGCTGAATTAATAATGTATAATAACGGCAGCTGTGTTCTGTATTCACTGCCCTTTTTTTTCTTGAGTACTTAACTAGGTGAACGGGGAAAAATTTGTATCTTTTAAAGACAGAGATACTTGTATGCACATCTTTGGCTCCGTTCTTTCTGGAAATGTATCCCTTAACTTACTCCACAGGTACAGAGTAATGCAAAATGAATTAAAATTTCTTTTTTCTTGTCCTGTGCAAATGCAGCTCACTGCAATGAGACTTCCATAAACAAAGTTTCAAGCCCTGACTTTCTCCTTTAAACTGAGAAATAACGTTATTCCTCCTCTCTGTTTTCTGCTTGTTATATTTTGTGTTTGCTTTCTTTTTTCTTCTGCTTGCTCTGGCACTGGTGCTGAATGTTGATGAGAGGAAAACTTGACTCATTTCCAAGAAGTCATTTGCAGTGATTCCTTCTAGTACTGTAAGTTGTTCTTATTTTCTCAGGTAGTAGATTGGACTAGATGCTCACACAAATACTGAGTTTCTGCTAAGCAGAAATGCCTGAAGGAAGAAAAAGAATATCTGAGAGCAAGGAATGTATTAATGCTGTCACCATGTGAGTGAATCCTTGGAATGGCATAAACAGAAATTGTTTGTCAGATGTGTTCAGAGCTGAGACTTCTTGTGCACATATTACTAAGACCAATTAAGGAATGTTAAAGCTGCCTGGACAATTTGCCTCCATACTAGAGTTTTCCCTTTTTTTATGTTTTTGTTTTGTTTTTTTAATATCCTCACCCATCTTCCCTCGTTCTTCACCTTTCTTCCACTGATGTGGAGATGTCTCAAAAATTAATGAAGGTGTTCCTGAACCACTTAGTCTGCCATAGTGACCTAATCAATGCTGATCAGAATAAATCAGAATTTCCTGATTTCATTCTATGGTATTAACCAAGTATGTGGGGCTTCACATCTTCTGTAAAGATACATAGTTCATAAAGAAAACTGAAAGATCCTAAATAATGTATCTGTGATGTTAGATCTTTACATTGGAGGGAAAGTTAGTAATTCAGAAGAGTGCAAAAGGAAAAAGCTGCAGGAGCCCTGGAAGCTAAAAGTGTAGCTAAGATCTTTGTTCATGTGGGTTTTCTTGAGGGTCCTTTTGAGTTACCCAGTCTATCCATAAAGACTGAATTAGAAACCTGAGAAATAATCTAACAGGAATTAATAAATCTGTGCATTATCAGTATATGGAATGTGAGATGTTGAAAGCAGTCACAGCTTTTTAAGAGAAAAAGTGCTTCATGTGAAATACTTGTTACAAAGCCTTTTCAATGAACACTCTTAAGACAAATCATACTAGGAGAGCGGTGTTCCAGGATTTTTATTTGAGCTGGTAGATTATATATCCATGACATGATGGAAATCTGTATTATTTGTGGGCAGTGGTTGTAACAGATACTCTGCTCCTTGCATTTTCTAAATGTGACCCTCAACTAGCAGTCACAGTAAACCAAGATGAAATGGCAGCAGATCTTACAGGTTTGGGAGTAGCAGAACACATTCCTTGGGATTTAGATCCGACCTCTAAAGTAACTTCTTGGATGCTGATTTGTGGGTTACTGAATTCATAAACAATTTTATTTTCCTTTTGACTGTTCCGAGTTTGTCCCATTCAGGCAAATCTGGCCTGTCACAAATTCCCAGCTGGAGCTGGACAAATGCTCTATCAGCATCTTCACTGTAGTAGATGAGCCACATGAAATTAGTGTATTATCATAATTCAGATTCTGTATTGCTTCAAAACAGTTTGTAGGTTGTTTCACATTGATCCTTGATCAATAGAAGGAAACACAAAACAAAAGGATTGAGTGAGAAAGAAAAATACACCATATCAATATGAAGTACAGTGGCTATTGAGAAAAGCAAGGAAATATGATCACTGCATTAAGATGGCTGGGAAACATTGCAAAATACACTTTTGCTTTTAGGCTTGATATAAGGCAGGCCTTGCTCTTTATACAACTAGGTTTGTTTTAGTCAATTTTGACTTTTTTTAAAATATTGTATTAGGGATTTAAATAGAATTGCAAACTTTTATTTCCACAACAACACCAAGTTGGCTTTTAAATGTGTAAAATGGCCCTGTACTTTTCAGTTAAGAGGAAGTGTGTTATTGTAGGTGCTGCAACCACTAAGAAGTAATTAGCCATTCTATTTTAAATGTCTGTGTGAAAGCAACTCAAGTGTTAGTTTTAGCTTTCCTGCACCACTGTGCATTGACATTTAATGACCTTCAGGCCTCCACTCACTGCTGCACCATTGCAGCCTGACTGTCTGCAAAGGATGTTTTAAAAAGCGTTAAATACAAAACCAGATTGTGGATGTTTGGAGGTTTTTTCTTCTTTCTCAAGTGCATCCTAATTCTGTGAATCAAAGCGGATTTTTTGATTTAAGAATATTTTTAAAACATACATGGTTGGAAGGCATCTCAAGATATTGATTAATCTTTCCCACGCAACAAGGCACAACCTTGTTCTCAACAAAAATGTAGTCTGTTCTTAAAAACCTCCAGTGATAAAGTTATTTATTTCTTGATTACTAGAACTTTAAGCTATTTCAATCAATGATTGAAAGCTAATTTCTTGCCTCCTAAAGGAATTTAAGAATGTTTGTATTCTCACAGTACCCTAGGAGAGAAAATATTTTAAGCAAAAGAAAATGTGCGTGTGGGTGTAGGGTGTGAATATGTGTACAAATAAAGATGAAATCACAGACCTTGGTTTGTGAGGTGCTTGTTGTTTTTGTTGGCCTGCAGGTATGATGGAAAGTTTTCTAACAGATGCGGTAGAAGTCAGGTCCTGGCTGTGCTGGGGTGTTTTACACGTGACTGGCAGAAAGACTGTTCTACTCTTACCTAGGAGATAAGGCACCTTTGCCCCACATCTTCCATGAACGCTTCTTGCAGTCAGGAAAACTGTACTTGGGGATCCAGTAGATGCTTTCTAGCCCTAAATGCCAATATTTCTAAATGTGAAGTAATTTTTATTTCAGTGAAAAAGCCTAAATTGAAATAAACATAATAGGATGATGTGGACCTGGTGTACCTGGTAACAAAACCTTTCTAAAATAAAAGACCAACAGCTAATCTTGTTTGCATTGGAGGCCTCAGACACTAATACAGGGAAGGGGGATGTGTTGCATTTTTTAGATGCCCAAGGCAAGAGATTTTTCAGTTATCAAATCTCTTAAAAGTCTTTCTGCGGAGAATGGTTCAGTTTCCAGAGCTGAGTACAATGCATCTGTGTCTGTGGAAATCCATGATGTAACTATTTCTGTGAGCATTTGCAAACTGTGGTGTCTAACTGAATCGTCAGGCTTTTGGAGAAGTAACTGGTGGTGAAATTCTGCTGAAGTTTGATTATTTTTGCTAAGTGACATTTTTCTGCATAGTTAAGCGGTTCTTATTAGTCTGGTTTGGAGAACATAGCAAGCAGCAATTAAAAATATATAATCCCTCAATTTTTCTGTGAGGTAGGCATCAGATACCAGAAACTTACCCTTCCTTATGTATGACACTTGCTTTATACAAGCAAGAAAGTTTAAATACAAGCAAGAAAGTTTAAATACAAACATGGCAGTCTCTATGCAGTAAGTAGCCCCAGTAGCACATATAATTTTAGATCAAAATGAACACTTGATATTAGCAATTCCTAATGCTAATTCTTTGGGTTTATGTCTAATGTCAATCAGTGGAAATTTTAGTGGCGAGATGATTTGAATATTCCTGAGTTTTGAACATAATCTCACCAAATGCTTTAATCAATATCCCAGTACTAGTTTTCAGCTAAATGTCACAGAATTGGTTTTTATTCCAATACCATGTATTGGTATTTACTTTTAATAAATACAACTTCATTGCTCAGAGAAATTAGTAAAGAAGTAATTATTGATAGATCCGTGATCAATTAGACTGCATGTGGAAATGGAGGTGGATTTTGTGGATAAAAGGGCAAAGAGCAAGCAACTTTCTCCTTAAATGTGGTGCAAAACCAGGTGCTGCAGATGACAATATATGAGTGATTATTGTCTTGTCTGAGCTATTGTATTTAAAAGTTTAAAATGGTATTTAAATGGGTTATTGATATCAGAAAGTGCAAATGTAGCTTGTGGATTTTGTGACACATCCAAAATAATGTTTTCCTTGCTACATCTCTAATGTATTTTACTGTACAGAATTCTCTACTGTTCTAATTAGATTCTTAAGGTAAGTAAAGCACTCTCTTTAATGTGTTGCACTGATGTACCAAAATTGGAGCTGGTGTATTATAATGAATTTCATGTTACATTTTCATCTTAAATCAAAGGTGAATTTATATTTTTAGAGGGGGAAAGCTAATATACCAGCCCACTGATACACTAATCATTAGTGTAGTCCTTAAATTGTGAACAGAAGGAATTTTTTTCCTTTCCCCCCCCCATTTTTTCATTACTCCCAAAGCAGAGGATCTGTATTTTCACAAAGAAGTGCTGTAAATGAGTGATGTGAGGTATTCAAACGACAAAACACTCTTCTTATTGCAAACAAGTAAGTTTTTTAAATTTCTTAACTCTATTTGAGCAGCCAGAAAAGGAATATTATAAAACACAAAGAAAATGGTACACATCTCAGTCATCTCCTTATTTTCTTTTCCTGTTTTTCATCAGACTAATATATGCAGCAAAGGCCAAAACCTGTTTGGCTGGGATACCTGCAGTTACCTGTATAATCTGCAGTTCAAATTTGAATAGAAATTTAATTGTTTTCCAAGTATCTCTGAATTTCTCCTTCAGAATGCCTGGCAGTGTCTACAAACTTGTAAAGGAGTTATAGATCCTGTCATTTTTTAAATTTCAGTCTGATTTGGAACTCTTGGGTCCAGTACATGTGCATTTCTCAATTTATGTTGGAAGTGCTTCCTTTTTCAATGGAAGGATAGCCTTCTCTTGCAAGAAGACAGCACACAAAGAGCCTCCCCACGAGGTGCAGTGGAGGGGCAGCACTGGTCCCTTCTCTCTGGTGACCAGTGACACAGAGCATGGCATGGAACTGTGTCAGAGATGGTTTAGGTTGGATATTAGGAAAAGGTTCTATGATTCTATGATCATTTCATCAGCATTAAGTCATAATCATGTTTGAAATCGTACTAACATTCCAAAAAATGTAATATAGCATAATTTTGTTCCCTTAAAATATTATTTTAAAATTTTCTTTAAAAAAATCACAAAGGCTGCCATGAAACTTAGACAAAAAATCTGTATAAAGAATGTGCTATAGTTTCTAACAGAAATTCATATGTGAAAGTATTCTTTAGATGGGAAAAAGACAGAGCCACTGCTGAGGTCGTATAAAATATCTGCAGAACTGTCAAACATATTTATCTTCCATGAAATGGAAGACTTGCAGCCCTTAATAAGTAGTAGTCCAGTCATAATTCCTGTGACCAAAATCCTTTTGATTTAAATAGGGAAAGCGTGGAAAGTTTATTAAGTGCATATGTAACCATGAAATTCTGATTACAGGGACCTAACCATGTGGAACGTGTGCCAGTTCTGCTACCCTTAGTTGTTAATGTGATGTTATAGAATTCATTTATTACAATTAACTGAGTACATCCAGTAATGATCACTGAGTAGTAATTGGAGCTACTATGATGATAATGTGTTAGGGGCCATTGTGGAGGGAAAATGCTGTCTCATGTGGTTTGATATATTTATTTTTTGGACACTTTAATGAGCAGTCTGGTTCTGTTTCTTTTTTAGATCTTTATTTGATACACTGGCCTGATGCACAAGTTCCAGGTAAAAGCAATCGAGAGGTCCGAGCTGAAACCTGGAGAGCGATGGAAGAGCTCTATGAGGAAGGTGATATAATAACAAAACCTATCTTAGAAGAAGGAATTATAGTGTGCGTTGGGATTGGGAAACTCATAGTGAGAGATGTTCAAAAACTTAATTTGAACTGGATGCTCGTATTTCGGTGGAATTTGGGTGTGTAAGTTACAGAAATCTCTTTGAAAATTGCAGCATTAGCAATTTGGTGCTGCTTGTAAATAATACATTGTCAACTTCTGTCTGTGAGATTAATAATGGTGTGCATACTTCCTTGAGGGAATCTACTGATTCACTGAAATCTCTCTGCCACTAAAGAACACCACTGAACACTATAGAACATCTTTGTAGTAACCTCCTCTTTTTTAAGTATAAATCATGCCAGGTTCTGTCTCCTTTAGATTTTTTTTATAATTGTATGGTGCCATTTTCCAATTTATCATGTATTGTGGTATTTTATAACTGCATTTATGTTTTAAAAGTTCACTAAATAAATGGCTAGATGAGGAACAAATGCTCAACTGCAGATTCTTTGGTGCTAACTATTGGGAAGAATTTTCAAAGAACAGAGCTAGTCTCTCAAGTTTAGATAACTCACTTTGATTTTCGGTGCACAGCAAATTTCAGCTTGTGTTCATAGCAATAGGAAGAGTAGACTGTAGGTTTAAGAGGAGGATTTTGCTCCTGAAGTATGCAGAATTATTAGAAATGGTGTGAGAGAAGATCCTGTCATGCCATTCCTGGGCCCTGTGGACCCCCCTGTTTACAGCTTCCGAGAAGTTCACAAGTGGGGAGAAGACTTCTTGGATAAAGTAGTCTACCCACTGACCCAGAGCTACTGAAACAGTGGTTGTGGCAGGAGAGCTGTACAAAGGCAGTTACCGGCTGTGTGTCACTGCTGGCTTTATCAGAGCCTCTTGCACTTCAGTCCTTCGTTTACTTTTGCTGTGCCTCTGCAAACACAGGAGTAAATTATCTTTGATATATCTTTTGTTCTTTTTATATTGAGCATCGGGGAAGTGTCTAAAAGTGTTTTCTGCCATGTAAAACATCACAACATTCAGTTTTTAAAGAAATGCTTCACTGACCTAGTATTTCAAAGCATGAATAACACTTACATCCAAAGATGGGTTATTCCACAAGGTATTTCATCTTTCCACTGTGGAGGTTTTTTTTCTGATGAGTATTTAAGTTACTGCATGCCATTCGTGGCTAGATATGCCATCCTAATTTGCTGCAAACTGATTGTGTTTTCCACATTGTATTATTATTCCTATCCAATGGGATTTATTCTGCTTTTGTGTGCATCTTCGTGATCTTTCCTGTCTTACACAACTCCTTCTTTTGCTATGTCTTACTAATGGAAAAGCCTATGAGCTGTTCAGTGGTCTTTTAATAAGTCACTGGAAATACTATTGCAGTTCTCACAGACAGAGGGGAAAATTGCTTTTGATCTTTGTCCCTATGCATGGTACCTCTTTACAGACATCTCATGCTGGATTTATTTTTCCTGTGGTTGCGTTTCTTCAACATGTTTTTCAGTTTGCATGTTGCTACTCTCAGTGTTTTTCTGAATTTAAGCGTTCTGTAGACTCATGATTCATTTAACTGAGGATAGGTTTTCCAGCTCTGGTTGTCAAAATTACCTCAGATCATCTGCAGGGAAGGAAAATGTAATAGTCTGGTTGAGTCAAGTGCCTTAGAACCTTAACTTCCACGCTTTTGCTTTAGGGGATACAGACTCTGGATGTCCTGACCATAACTATGTGTTCCTGAAATGACATGCAGATGTTAACCACTCTGGAGTTGGAAATGCAATGATTCCTGAGCAAAATGTTAAATAATTTGTTTGCATGGTTAACCACTAGATTTTCCACTGAAGATTAAACACTTGATGCATATCTTTGTGACTTGCTATGTGTTATTTGAGCAACATGGTAGCCTTGGATTGAATTGAATGTAGGATTTGGTCAAAATCTTTACTTGAGAAAAAGAATAAAATCTTCATTTATTAGGGGAAGAAATTACAAGTTCTATGAACAAGTGAATTCTTTGTCTTCTTTGAACTTGATATTAGTTCAGATAGTCATTGGTTCCTGTTTGGAATTCTGTTACTTTTTTTTTTTTTTGGAAGTGTTTATTCTGGAAAAAAATTAGAAATGAAATGCTTCGCATTCAAGGATTGACATTTTAAACAAATAATTTGCTTCTGCAGTCAATTCACAAAGGTAATATTGAAGTTACTCAGCTTGGTAGTGGGTTTAGTAGCTAGCTGTGTCCATCCTGAAGAGCATCTGAAAGTGCAGAGACAATAACTATTGTCCTCTGTAGAAAGCAGAGTGGTTTATGTTGTGGAACTATCTGCAAGAGTCGTGTGAGATGGTTAAAACATGTCAGTATTGACCTAAGTCTTTGATCTGGCTGAAGTTACCAAGAATTTCTTTAATCACTTCTCTGTATTCACAGATAGTTTGAATGCAGATATTTGTGAATCTCATTCTTCAATTTAAATCCAGGTTAATATTTATTCTGCAAAATTCTACCTACCTGGGGCAAGAAATATTATTTTAAAGTAATGTAAATTATTAATAATTATTATTATTATCAATCACACTAGAAGGAGAGTAAATAAACTGTTAGTACTCAAGACTGTAAAAGTCTTTAATGGAGTTTTTTTTAAAGATTATATTAACTTTTAGATTGGTCACATCGGTCAAAAGTGGACACAAGCAAAATACCAACTCCATCTACATTCATAGCTCTGAGAGAATTTTTTTAAGTCATATCTACAAAGATTCATTCAGGTTCATTTGAGAGCCCACACAGAGCTGCTGGGACACGGCTGCAGTAACGTGACTTGCAGCTAACTGAGAGAAACAGAGGTTCTGGGTCTCTGCCCAGTCCAGGTCAGTGTGCACCAATTTATAAGACCCTGTCCCCAAATAATAGAAATTTTGTGGAACAAGCTTTTAAGAATCAGAATATTTGTCAGGATTATTAAAATAAATATTTTAGGAAGCGGAAACCTTGCATGAAGAATTAAACAAAACTCATACTATACTGAGTCTGATTTTCATAAACTCTAGGTACCTCTGGCTGTAGAGGGTTTGTTGTTCAGGTTTATTGCTGTTTGAAGGCAGCAGGTGCCATGGAATTGGTAGATGTGCATTCATTGAGATGAGTGGGCATCCTTAAGTTTACTGTTTCTTAATCCTTAGCTGCTTAGTAGTGCTTCTTATATGTACTCCTAATGAAGGTTTGGAGTTGAGCTGTAACATCAGAATGTCATCATAAATAGAGAATAGTAGTTTCAAGTGATGGGAGAGATCCTTCGCTATCACTGAAAAATCCCCACTCTGGCTTACCACTGTTTTTGTATTTCATCAAAAGGAATTTGAGGTTAGCATTTTGTGAAAGACTCTTTTGTCCTGATATGTGAACTGGAAATATGAACAATTTAAAATGAGAATCTGAGTAATGTTTGTTGGCGATCTGGTTACCCTCTCCAGTTGATTGCTCTCCATGCTAAAGTTTTGGGCTGCACTGCTTGGTGCTGTGGAAACTAAACAGAATGTGGTTACTGCCCCAAGGCTGGAGTCTCAGAACACTTGAAAGAAGGTTTCATGTTTTAGCCCTCTCCTCTGTGCTTGAATCCACTGTTCAACTGCCTAAGGCAACTGAGCAGCTATCTCAAGATCACACTTCAGGTTAAAAACAATTTCCCAGAATCCTGAGGGATACCATGACAGATATGAGAGCATGCCCAAAAATACTCCTAAGGATTCTAAAGCCAGTGTTGTCTTTTACTGTAACAGTATGACATACTACATTAATTATCTGTGTTAAAATGACACACCCTGGAAGTTTTACTTTCTTCAGGTGTTTTAATCCCTCTGAATTGCGTCTGGAACATGGTCCTGTGTCTTTCTGGTTTGCCCTTGAGCTAGAGACTCTTTGGCTAAACATACTCATCTTTTCTCCTGGCTAAATCCTTCAGTAGTTTTTTAGAGTCCATTAAATGTTCTACCAGCATATTTCCTTCTTTAACCTGAAATTTGTATCTTTATACCCTCTATCTTCTCTTTGTTACAAAGGCAAGATTATACATTTAGTTTGTTTTTGTAGTATTCCTGTTGTATAGACAGAGCCAAGTCATTAAATTTGCTGGTTTCCATTAATATCTTTCCAGGGAAAAATGTGATACAGTTCTGGTCAGCAAAGGTAGATAGATATTTACAGTGGTATCCAAAGCTATAGCAGTTGTATCATCCCATACCATGAACCAAACTGACAAATTTTATGAAGATTTCCCCAAATCATACAGAAAGTATTAGAATGCTTATTTGTCATAGTGATGAATTACAACACTGCTTTTTTCATGAGACATTCATGTGCTGATTAAGAAAGAATTCAGTGCAGAGATTTCTGTTCTGTCTTACAGTCTGTTGTCTTCCATATGCCTTCAGACTCTGGGATTTGCATGCATTTAGGCCTGACCTTGCTTCCAGAGGGAATTACGCCAACTCTTACAGTAGCTCGGGGATCAGAATTCTGCACCTGGTCTTGGTATTCAGCCCCAGTGATCAGAAGATTTCTTTGATGAACAACCTCCTGAGAAGCTTCTACTGATCAGCCATTGCAACTTCTTTATGTTGAGAGTTAAGAACAAGTGAATGGGAAAGGAGAATTATTATTTTTTTTACTGGTTTTAGAATTTTAGTAGGTACCTGAAAGTATAAGATAAAGGATTTCAAATGAAATTTAGGATAGTGTTTACCTGCACTAAAAACTGCCATTAAAAAATCCTGTGTGACTTCTGATAGACCAAACTGATAGCTCTCTATTCATAGCAGAAAAGATCTTGTTGCTACTAGCTGAGGAAAACATAGTTTTAAGAATTAGTTTCTTTAAATGCTGTTAAATGCTTTTTTTATTATTGTTATCTTCTCTGACTTGTTAATCTGCTCCTGTTTGATTGGAGCTGTTTCACAGGAGCCAGATGACTCAGGTCACAGTCAGAATGAAGAAGACTCCATCTGTACTGCAGTGCTGAGAGCTGGAGAATTCTAGACATGTGTCTTTGTTTAATAGCCTGCATTTGCGTTTTCCTTTAAAGAGTCATGGGATAAACAATGCTGAAGGAAAAGGGAGGAAAAAAATTCTAAAACTTGGTCAGTGAGACGTTTGTGCATAATAACTGGTTATTTCTGTTGTAACAGCTGAAATCAACTAGAATTCTTGTAATATCAAGGCTATGGTTTGAATTTTTGTGGTCTCAAAATTGTCCTTTTGTGGAATTATCTTCTCCAGTACCTCAGAACAGAGGCCAGGCTGCCTACAGAATCCATTCCAAGATACATACATTGAGTCATATATTCCCTTGACAGCTGCAACATTCCTGTATAGGCATTTGTCGGCTGGCAGATGAAAGCAGAGTGGCAAACTGCTCTGACATGGGGAATAGTCACTGTATGTGCTCACTGGTAATTGGGCTGTTCCTAGCAAAATGACCCTTTCCATAAGCAGTGTCTTTAATGACCTTGATTGTGGCGTTGTGGCTGGCCCATCATCTCAGCAAGCTTTTCATACGCACATGCACATGATTACTCGTCCCTCTATCTAAAAATGCTGGGAAGAATAAGGGCTTTCAGCCAGGGCTTTTGCCTGAAGTTGGCAAGAGTAGTACTGTGGTGGTTGTTGTGGGTTCAGATCCCACTAGAACTCACTGCCATTTTACTAAAATTGTTTGCTTATCTTTTTAATGTTTAGCAGTGCAGCTTATGCTGACATGAAATATTCTTACTTGCATCAGAAGTTCCTTGATGTGTCTTGACATATGTTTTTGTTATTATGATTATGTGTGTGATTTGAAGACAGTCTCAGAAAGTAACAGAAATTGTTTAGCCCAGTAATTAAAGCCACGTAACTTTGTTCTTGGAAAAAAGGTGGTTTTTTTAATTCCAAGTGAGAGAAGCTATCTAATCAGCCTTAATATTCTTGCCATCCTCATTGTTGATCATAGACCAGTCATCGTATTTCCTTCCTCCGTTTTCTATCTGTTCTTAAAAGTAGGAGGGAAAAAGGCTCAGTGAACCAGATACAGTTTTTGTGCAGGTGACACAAATTTCTAGCACGTCCTTTGCTATGTGACATATTCTGCTTTAAGTCTATATGAAGAACACTTGACAATTCAAACCATTGTGTACAGCTCCACAAAATGTTTGCCTCAAGTGTGTTTATGGTGGTAGAAGTCGTGTGGATGTGTGTTCATAAGTTGCACTGAAGTTTTAATAAGCAAAAGCAAGTAACTTATTTGCCTAGAAACAGTTCTTTTTCACATTGTTGATAATATTCTGTCTGCATACATGAGGATGTCTTGTGGGTTGTTATTGTGAGAAGCACAGTTCAGAGATGTGTTTTCATGGGGAGGTGGTTGCAGATTGGTGAGAATTTTCGTTTTGCACCACACCCTCTTCATCAGATAAGACAGCAATAAAGACATGGAAAAAAAATGTTACACGTATTTACACGCATTTATGTTAAGGATCGTAAAGAAACCTTCATAATTTTAAGTATCGTATTTAAAAATAAGAAATTACCATAGAAAAAGTTCTTTTGGTGCAGATGTAAAAGTGAGAATGAATCTAAACTTGCATTAACGTCTGTGCTCATTTGTTTTGCTCATTTTTCTTTCCTAATGTCAAGGACTTAATGAGTAACTCTAAGTGTAAAAATAAACCCTCAGAGGACTTTGTTTCATGACTTATTGTAGAGTATGGTTTATGCCTTTTCTGCTAGCAAGTGAATCCTTTTTGTCAAAACTGTAAATAAGCAAGCTAAGCAAAAAGATTTAAAGCAAATGTACACAGTTGTGTACCCATACAAATGTTCCGAGAGCTCCCAGTGTGAACACAAGAACTCTTGTGAAGAAGGCAGTGTTGAAATAGCTTTCAAAGGAAAGTCCTTGTCCAAAATAACTTTTTGTCTCAATAAACAATGTACATGATTTGTGGAAAAGGCATAATTTATCTGTTTTGCATATGTTGAAGTAAAGCCTTAGATTCTTAGCTATTTTAAATCAGTATTTATTTATGAACATCAGTGAGGTCGCTGTTATTCATACCACTTGGGAATCATTATCTTCTCTGATATGGAAGTCCAAAAAGTATCCCAGTTCAGGAAACTGTGCCATCATAGTTATAGGGGGAACAAGCAATTTAGAATCTTACCTATGTGCTGTCTGTAATACCTCTGAAGTGCTGCTATTAGGGGTACATATTCTATTAGCCTCTAGGCACGTAGCTGAGTTGCTGATAATTTTGATCACATTTTCACATCACAGTGTGTGGTGGCATTATTGAATTAAGGTGTAGTGGGATTGATTTTGTCCCATGTAGTGGATTGGGTTTTTTTATCTGGTCTGGTTTGTAATGTCAACTGTAAGAATAAAAATATGTCAACGTAACTAAGATAGCATTGCATTGAAGTAGTCAGAATGAGCAGCCAGGGTCAGAGACAATGTGCATTAGGCCAGTACTATGCTGCATTGTGCTGTTTAGTTAGCCATTTAGCAGTTGTGGAAACTGACGGCTTGTAATGAGTTTTCAGTCAGAAGTTTGACTTCTATTCATGACTGCTCTCCTGTTGTCCTCGTGGTTTATCATGGTTCCCAGGTGATGTGTAGCAGGAATAATGGTCACAGAATTGCAGACAAGCACCTGTACTGTGGCAGTAAATAGGCTAAAAAGAAATCCTTTGGAGGAGGAAGTACAATTTGTGTATTTGCAGTTTTGCCACAGTCTTCCTATGTGTCTCAGAGAGGGGCACTTAGCCTTTTGGTGTCTGTGTTTTAGCCTGTGCTGTGGGAACACGTGTTATTTCACAGATTTAAAAGTTAATTCCTCATTGATTCTGTCTAAGAGTGGTCTGCTTTATTTATCAAGGCTTTGGCTTTCTGTCTGCGTGTGGGGCACTCTCAGCCTACAGCTTTGTTTTAGCAACTTATGCTGAAATCAAATCTTTTTGATACGGTTTCTGCAAGTAGTGCAATTTACACCCAGCGTGCATATCAGAGAGAATGTGGACCTTTCCAACCTGTGCAACCTTTCTTAATAAAGATACAGTGACTGCAGTTGACCTCTTGTGAAAAGTAGGTCCATTTGTGTTTTGATTCTGTGGCCTGAATAGAAAATATAACAGAATGGGCACTGTTCACTGGACGTGGGAATTCTTCCTTGCTCTGACTGGGAGGGAGGGGGAGGAAAATGGGCTCCACAAACCCGGTATCCAGTTTTGTAATTTACAAAATCTTTTCGATCTGAACTTTGTACATTTAATATTCCGGAGGGTATTTAGAAGTTTGATAAAAGTCTGTAGTAGTGCTAGAGAAAGATAAGGCTCACTATTGTACAAAAACAGTGTTGTGGTGCCAAGACAGTATATTTATGCTTTTCTGTTGCAAGACTAACAGTGCCCATCAAACTTTGTATAATTTGGTATTATAAGGAGTAAAGATAAAAATGCCCAATCGTTCTCTAAGTTGCAATACAAAATACTTTAAGCTTAATACTCATCTATATTGCAAACCAGTCCATTAGTGTGATGTAGTGCTTCACAGTAGCTAGGAGAAATACAGTGTGGTGAAATTACCAGTTTGGTGGGAGCCAAGATTTTTTTGTGTAGAATAGGAAAGGTCCCTACTTTTTTCCCCATTATGATCAACTGTTATTTTGCCCATATGTTTTCTGATGTGTCTTGCAGAGTTTCATGGTAGGCTTTCAAAGCTGGATGAAATTTTCTGTTCCAGCATTGTGGTCAGTCAGTTTTTAGCCTGCATAAAAGGAGCAGTGTTCCTACATTTTTCTTTGAGCCTGTGAAGTCAGAGTCGCAAGGAATAGAACAAAGCCTCAGAAGATATAACAGGAGCCTTTGGGAGCTAATGGGGAATTGCAAACTCTTTATTTATTGCACCTGGCCCTTTCTCAAATCTGCTTCATAGGTGCCAGACCAATCATTTCCTCAAGCAGATAAGGAGGATGCTTCCTCTCCCTGAGTCAAAGCTCTGTGGCTTTGTAAATAAGACAGTAAAAATGTATATTTTAAGGGTACTTGCTAGAGGGATTGTAGCTGATACATAGCAAACTTTTATCTCAGGAAACCTGAATTTCAGGACTAGTTAAAATGGTTAAGTTAAAAAGAAGTATAGACTTTAAAACCACCTGCAATCACAACAGCTGTAACAACATGTGTTGTGCCTGAATTGTGTGAAATGAGATTTTTAAGCATTCTAAACAGGTATTAAACTGAAAAAAAAAAAAAAGAAGCCTGCCCCCATTTTCAAGAGTGTTCTGGTGTTTTTGAGATAATGTGGCAGAGGCTCTGGGGAACTTACCTCTGGTGGTGCTCCACAAGAGAGAAAATATAAGGAAATGTGACCCCTACATCTCCCAGGTTATTTCAAGGCAATGAGTCAGGACCATTTTACACAAGTTTCTCAATATGCAGGTTTTTTATTTCTACTGTTGATATGATTTCTTGGGTCTTGTTTGATAGACATAGTCACAAGTGTCAATCTGTCAGATAAGGCCCAGGAGCTAACCAGACCTTTTGTTTCTTATCCATCTTTTCTTAAATCTTCATTCTTAGAATCAATCCAGAAGATGTAAATGTGGAAATAATTCTGTATAATCTTCTTCGTAAAGGCAGTCTTTCTGAGATTTGGACAATGCAGAGCAACTGTGTTAATCTTCCATCAGACAAATGGAAGCAATTCTCTAGAGTAGAGTTCATTGATCGATTGTTCAAATTTAAGCTCTATTTTTCAGGAAATTCCAGTGTTTTGAATTCATGTTTCCACTCGTGCAATTGAAAGAAGATTTTTCGGTACAGTTAGACTGTGCAATTGTTTCAATATTTTTTGTATTTTATATTGTAATTTACTGCAAAAGTCAAAGCACTTTAACTGTCATGTATTAGACTGTGCCTAACACCAAAGCAATGGAGTTGAAATGAAGGGTTCTAACTTTACCCAAACTAAGTATGTGTATTTAATGAAAGTGAAATATTTTAAGTGTATTCCCTTAAAAAAAAAAGGTTCCTTAAAAAAAATTTTCCCTTAAGAAAATACTGGTTATATAAAAACATTGAAATTCTAATTATTTTTCTGTTTTCTGGGAAAATGTTTACTTTCTTGGCAGTTTTGAATTAAGCTTTCTCTGTAGGACATCACTCTAAACACATAAATGCTATAATACTGATTTTAGTAGGAATGGCTCAGATGACTTTTAATGCAAAACATAGCTGACCTGAAATTTCTTGGTGGGAAATCTAACATGATGGAACAGACTTCAAAGTCTCCTGTGAGAAATATGCTAGAAGCAAAACATCTTAGAGTATACTGTAGGGGGAAAAAATGGAAGCTTTTTGTGGAAATGTACTATTTCACGTCTGTGACTGAATTTTGTTTTATTTCAACCTGAAATGAAAGCTTTATTCTTCACAGGCAATAATGGCATGTTTTTTGTTACTCCTTAGCTTTCAACAATAGTGTGTAATATTTTGGTTCACCATTGTGTGAAAACCATGTTTTTCTGACTGCTGTGGCATAATGATTTATTAGTGTTGACACTCCAGGGTTGTTTGTCAAAAGCTCAGCTTTTGCTCCTTCTGGCAGATTACATACAAATTATGTAAATCACTATAGTGCAGGTTTTAACCTAATTATGTTATACATCTTGAACAATTATACTTTCTGTAAGGGAAAGACGTCTGGCATTTTAGTTGTTAATATATTTTTTCTTCTTTTGGTATTCCCCAAAAGAAGCCACATTAAAAAGTGCTAGTATGTGTGCGGGTTTTGCTGCTGCAGCTTATGCCTTAATTTATGCTGCTAAAGTATGTGAAAGCTGATTTTATTTTTTGTAGGACTTTAACAATCTGTTTATAAGAATTAGCAGTAAACTGTAACTTCGCTTACAGAATTTCATAGAGGACTAGGAAAATGTAATTTCTATTTTTGTATATAGATACACACGTCTATGCATTTTATAGAATTGGTTTGCTCAGATAAATACTGGATTAACAACGGTGATCAGACTTGTGTGTTCACACACACAGACAGACTTTCCATCTGTAGAGTTACAAACTGAAATGCAGCTCAAGTCAGTCCAGACAAAGTTCACTTACTGAAGAAATTAGTCTGAGCCGTGGTCCACAGAGTGCACAGCCTAAGGAGACCCCTCCTAGCCTAGCCCCGGCTGCCTGCCCTGCCAGCTGTGCTTAGCACAGCAGAAGGACCAAACTATCCCAGATGAGTCAGGGCTGAGGGGTGGTGGCAGGCCAAGACTGGGAGTTGGCCTTTATCATATCTGAGGTTTGAAGGAAGACATATGATTTCAGGACTGTCAGCTCTTAATTTATACACATGCATGCGCACTTGAGGTTTATTTAAAAAATAGCCTTCATATCACCTAGGTCCCATTTAACTTCATTTGCTTGTCAACAGAAGCTGAGAAATCTAGCTACATTTTTAAGCTTCATGGTTCTTGCTAGATACGGCTCATTTAGTTAAAGATTTTACACTGAGTGTTATGTAACATCTTGTAATGATCTAATAGAAATATAGGCAGTGTGGCATGGTTCATTTGGGCTGCGTGTCCTTGGGTCGTATTGCTCACACCTTATTAGTCTTCAGCAAATGTTCCACTTTCCTTTAGTTTTGGCAAGCTGCTTGGAACACCATTTCCTTCTTTTCATTCTGGTGGAGTCCAATTGTTCTTTGCTTATACTACATTAGCCTTTCCCAGAATTTAGCCTGGAGTTTTTATACACTGGGGAGTTTCCAGTGTGTTTAGATTATAAAATAATTTCCTAATGTGACTGTGACAGAACCACGCTTTCAGATAACACTGTCAAACTAGATTTCAGTGCTATTTTTCTGTGTTTCTTTGTGGTATTTTGCTCTACAGAAATGATGCGAAAGATAATTTTGTCTCTTGAAAGTGATATTTTTGAAATCATCCCCCCAAGTAGTTAGGATTGTCCCAAAACTTTTCCTTGTTCTATTTTTCTTTAGGTTTGTGTAAATCAATTGGAGTAAGCAATTTTCTTATCAGCCATCTTGAGCAACTAAAGGAGGACTGTGTGATTACTCCACATGTTAATCAGGTGAGTGGATAAGTGTATGTAAAGTATCTGAGTTTGGGTTTTTACTTTGGTTTTTTGGTTAGCAACCTCCTCCCCACCCCTGTGCATGGAAGGCTACACCCAAACTGTTGCCTTAGTCATACAATTTCTTTTTTCATTTCTATTTGCATATTGAAAACCATTCAGGAAGATGACCCGAAGGGTAGGGAAGTCCTTCCTCCTATTTCCCCCACCCAGTTTCTCCCAGGCTACTTGTCTGTGTCTGAGTTTAAGACACAAACAAGTGGTCCCCGTGACAGTTTTTTGATGATAAAATAGTTTAGAAATAAAATTCAAGAATCACAGAACATTTAGCATCTTTAGAGTGAACAAGCTTTTGGAAAGCCTATGTTCAAGTGCTTTTGTGCTTCTCGTAAGCAGCACTGAAAGCCTTGGTTAATTACATATCCATGTAAAGGTGCCGTTTCCCTTGCTCCCCCCTCATTTCCTATTTCACGTAAATTCAGTGAACTCCTCGTTTAGGCAGGTGCTGTGACAGCCCTGGCAGAATTTTTTTTGCTGCCCTAGGCAGATCTAGGATGGCCACCTACATACCGGCAGGCTGCCAGGACACTCGACAGATGTTCCCTTGTTGCAAGTTTCTGCCTACAGCTGTGCTGGAAGTTCACGCTCCCATTCCTTCCACCTCCTGCCAGAGAAAGTGTGCTTATGCTGACAGGGATGTGGGAACTGGAATGGATGGAGTGCAGGCACATGCTTTTCCCCTTCGTACAGGTGGTCAGGATCTCTGGCAGCTGTTGATGGCTTAATGTCATTAACAGCCATAAAAGTGTTGCTCAGAGTGTGACTGTCAGAACCAAACAACTCTGATTTTAGCTGTCCACTAGACTAAAGGTTACTAAAGGACAATTAAGTAATATTAAATCAGCATAAAACCGTATAAAATATTAAATTCGGTTATTCAAAATAAACCATTGAAAAATATGCTAAGGTGGGCAGGTCGATGACTTTAATAATTGGTGAATTTACCAAGGTTCAAGAAATACACATCTACAAAGACTTACTAGAGTTTGGCACAAGTTGTTACTGCCTGATAAATGATAATAGCTTTTCAGTGTTCTACTAAATCACTGCAAGGAAAAAATAGTGATTTTGTTTTGAAATCTCCTCTTACCCAGAGTGTCAAAATGTAACCAGTCTTACTGTTTCAGTGGTGTTCATGGCGACAAGCTGTTTCTTGGTGCTATTTGACAAAACTCTTTTGTGAGGCTGAAAAAGAGGAGACGGAAAGTTGAGGTGGTGGAGATACTGAGGGGTGGGAGAGGGCCCCTGCAGGTCATTTCTTTGAGGTGCTACATGGCATTGTTCTGAATTGAAAGCAAAAACCAACAACAAATTACCCATACCACTGCAAAGTGCTTCACCCTGAACAGTTTGTTATAACATTAATTCATACTTCTTTAGAGTTAAAGGAATCTTATAAACTATACTTAGGCTTATCTTCAAAAGAGTATTTATTCTGCTTCTTGCCTAGTGTCGGAGAGTTACTGGGTCTGATGGTGAGATTACTTAAGTACCATCAAATAAATAATGAATTCCTAAATTCAAATTGGACTGGAAGTGCTGTACTGAGTTCTTATTTCACTGTCCACAATTTATAATACAGGGGTTTTTTTGCTATGTTTATGCATAAAATAGTGTACTCTTTCAATAGACTTATTAAATACAAAACAGTTGCAAATAGTCATTTTATACAAAGTCTAAATATTGAAGAAACAAATGGAGGAAAAAATACTTCCCTTTTAGCATTCAGAGTGTTCTTATAATTACAACAGTCTTTATGATGTTAAAATTGAAAGTTGGGGTTTTTTTCTGTGAAAAGGAGAAAGTAGGAAGGCAGGAGAAATAAGCAATACCTCTATTTTACAAACCAAGTTTCAAGTACTGCCTTTCTTCTAAGTTCCTGGAAAAAAACAGTATCATCATGTCTTTTAAAGAAGTAGGAAAGACCTGTCTTTTCAAGAATATGGTATTGCTAAGTTATTTATTAATATGCAAGCACCTTTTAAAATTTCAATATACTAGTAAAAGTACTGGTAAACACTGTAAAATGATGGTACTTTATTCTAGCATCATGTAGAGTGAAACTTACAACCTAGAAGTTCCAGGTTTGTGTGCCACAGTTTTGTAATTGACTTGGCAATAGGAAGTTTGGATTTTTGCTCAAAGAAATCTTTGAAGTCTCTCTGAAGGCTTATAGCCCTGTCACTCATTCTGGGAAAAAATACATTTTATAAGTGTTTAATAAATATATATGTTTCATTTATTAAAGTGATGCACTGAACCCAAATATAAACTGTTCCTCCATGAATTCCATGTAGGAAAGCTCGTCAGTATTTTTCTGGTCTTGGAGAAGTGGAATTACTGTGTAATGACCTCAGAGAGACTTAGTTATGTTGTTGATATTGCCATTAATATTAAGTTCTATTGTGTAAATTTGTACAAGGTAGAAATGTATATGAGACATTAGAAAACAACCCCTTTGTACATAAACTCACCTGAACTGTTCCTCTATACAGAAAATATTTATAGGCTCGTATTTCAGTTTCATAAAGAGAAATAATTGTAAGACAGCATTCCCATTGAGAAAATTACTGAATTCCAGATGTGCAGAAACTTTATCATGTGAAAAGGACCACAGCAGAGTGGGAAGAGTGAGGCCTCTGTGCACCATCATCTGAGGTATGACTTTCCAGGGCCATGTGTCAGGATTGTTATTAGGCTCAACTTTTCCCCGTTTGCTCTGACTGTGTAAAAAAACATTACTTTAGTTGGAGGTCCCCTGTGGCTGAGCAAGTAGCAGCTGTGAAGTTCTGTAACGTGAACTGCAAACTGTTCTGTTAAACAGATGCCAGTTTTTATGCACCAATCCATTAGGGTAGAGTGCCAGAGAAGATCAAGATCTTCCTCTACCATCATGTGACAGCCCTCGCCTGAGAAAAGTCTGGTGATGAGAATAGCAAGGGTGGGGCAAGACAGGAAGGAAGAATTGTTATTTTGAGGGGAAGCAAATGTTGACCACTCACCTTATGCCTCTTGTAGCTCAGGATCCTAGTCCCTTGCATTCAGATGCTGCTAGAACCTTCCAGAACGTTTTCATTAAATAAAATTAAATTCAAAAGTGCTTATTTTATTTTATGCATTTGATTATTTTAGTAATATATTTAAGAAGAAAAATACTTGCTTCTACCAACACAAAACTGCATGTGTCAAAATTCAGTTCACAAAATTTGGGAGTCTCTTGATTCAGTGAAAGGCACAAAGTAGGATCTTTTCGGGTAGGAAGTAGTTGTTGCTATGTATTCTTCTTGTGAAGCTGGCAGATGATATCTCAGCATCCTGTTCTTGATTTACACATTTGTGGTGTAACCTGGAACTGTGCTGCCTGTAATCTTACTAGACTAGCAGGTAAATTCTACTTGCAGTTTAATTAGTAATAAATGCTGAATAAGTCACAAGATGCCATAGAGGCACTGCAGATACTTCAGCATTTGGTCCTAAATGCATCATTCTTCTGAGCTACATTATTTGCTATAGTTACTGTAAAGAACATCTGCTAAAATTGCTTATTACTCTTGTAATAATCCAGTAATACACCCTGCTTGCTCTTTCACTCTTAATTTTGCGTAGATACAATGAGAATATTTTGTTGTCGGCTCAGGTGCAAATAAGTAAATAACTGTATGACCTAAGCACTGCTCTTACACATATAAACATGAAATACAAAGGGTACTCAAAGGTCAAGAAACATCAAAGGTTGAAGACATGGATGTCTGCTGCTTGAACCTTGTTCCCGAGTCCACCTAGTAATTTAGATCATAGCAGCTTTAGGCTGACTCAGCCCAGCCTTCCAGGGACACAGATTTTTCTTAGCTCATGTTGAATGGCTGCCAGCCTATTGTTCCTGACTATTGTTGTCTGAAAAGACAACATGTACTAAAGATGAGAAATGGGAAATGTTCATTTGTCCTCTTCGTGGCAGAAGAAATTTTCCAGATTCCACGTATTGAGGTAATTGCTCAGAAGAGTATTTTTCTTCAAAATGCGCAAGAGTTCGATCCCTGGAACAATGGTGATGACCAGTCACAAAAATACATCACATGATTTTGTATTTTGTAAAAGAAAACACTACCCACTTTCATCTAAATGCAGAGGAATGCATGCTTCTTACAGTGTATAAACTGTGAAATACTTATTTAAATAACTTACTAAGGAATATTACAGAGTTCCTCTTTTGGCTTTAGCTACATGCGAGAATATGCCTCTCCTCTAAGGTCATTACTGTCCAATAACTTCTTTTTCCTTTTGCTCCCAACAACTGTGTCTTTGTAGCTTGTTACTTTTCCTCTTTTAACTGGTTCTTGGCAGTTTGTGATCTTCCTTCCTACAAAGAGTCTCCTTCACACTTCATTCCACAGCATGATTGCTTCCCTGCACAAGCTGATGGTGACATCACACACAGAATACAGGATTTGCCATGTGCAATCCATGCCAACAGGCTTTGCTTCCAAGGTCAGGTCCTCACCCTAAGCAAATTGTTCTGGTTGGTCGCTTGCAAACGGAGCCCCTGCTCAGCCCCCTCCCCTCGCCTGGGCAATTCAAAGATCATTAGAAAGAATCACTAGTAAAGAAACAGGAAAGGACATAGATTTGGGGAAGAGAAAGTAGTCTCAAAACACCAATAAAAATGACCTGATGCTGGCTTCACTGTGCATTTGTATATATTTCTTAAAAGCAGAGCAATAGTGAAAGTCCAGCTGCAGGTCAGGACTTTGCACCTTGTTTCTGAGGGAAACATGAAATACAGCTAACTGTTGTGCCAATTACTGGTAAAATACTTGTTTAATACCCTTCATGTGTGTTCTAAAACTAATACCTTATATCTACTTCCCAAAAGCAATGATTTCACTCATGTTCTATTTTTAAAACAAGGGAAAAATTATTTTCATTTTCCTTGATGTTTTCTACGAAATGTACTCTCAGGGTTTTGATAAAAGTTTATTTCTATTTATCTAAGGTTGAATACCACCCTTTCCAAAGACCTCAGGAGCTGGTTGATTATTGTAGGAGCAGAGATATTGTTTTTGAAGGCTACTGTCCTTTAGCCAAAGGTGAAGCCCTCACTGATCCTACTGTCATTCAGCTGGCAAAGAAATACGGCAGAACTCCAGCACAGATTTGCATACGCTGGAGCATACAGGTAATGGAGGGTGGTAATAAAAATGTGTCTCCTTTCTCAGGAAAAAAATGCAAAAAGCTTGGGGTTTGTGCATCAAACCAGAATTTATACAGAAGGTATTTCTGCTTTCAGTATGTTGATACTGTGTGAACCGATGGCTGCACTGGTAATTTAGAATGTAGTACACAAATCATGCTAATATTTCAAATATTAATTATTTGAAATAATCTGATTGTAGAGAATAAGAACCACCAATAAGTGATGTTTCCAAAGTAAATGTTACAACCAGTATCCCTCATCATTCCTTCTGTCACTCAATACAAAATACTGAACAGTGAAATAATGTTTTAGGTTGATATAAACCATGTAATGTGTTGGAAATCAACACAGTGTATATAACTGCAGTTGCAAATGGCATAGAGGAATGTCAGTGTCCCCCAGAAAATGAAATAAAAACTTTAGAAGATGTGAGGAATTTCTTGTAATGGTTTGAAGATAGGTAATTTTCTTAAAAACTGCAGATTTTAGTGATGAGAAGCATTATTCTTTTCAGAATGGGATTGTCACTATTCCAAAGTCAACAAAGGCAGAACGGATAGAGGAAAACTGCAAGGTAAGATTTGGTTATGCATTCAAGTCTGACTAACATCCAAGTAAGGGTTTTTAGAGTTTTGGTTTGCCTTCCCATTTTCCTTCCCAGTTTTGTACTGGGGTAACTCAGTCATTGGCAAATGATGGTACCATGAAATGACCACAATGTAGGAAAAAACTGTAACTCACAAATATCAGAAAAGACCTGGATAGCTAATCACTGTGTATAAAGAAAAATCCATAGAAGTCCTTTTGTAGTTGATTTCTGTTATTAATAGTTCTATTTATTACTTGTCTGGTTGTAGAACATCCTAATCTGGTTATGGTTATGTTCTTTTTGTGCTAGGCACATAGGTCAGATGGAAGGAGTTTGGATGCTATGCATAAGTTTATGAAAGCTTTAAAACTCACTTGAGGATAACTCTCCTAGATGGAGACCTTCTAAGGAGATCACAGTCCTGCCAGAGCTGACTGTTCCCCTACCTTCTCCTTCTCAACGTGCAGAAAAGGTCCCAGCATGAAGGGGCTGGACAAAGAAAAGTGGGAATGAATGAGAATTAGCAGCATGATTCCTCCCTCTTTTAAATTTCCTTTTCATACCAAATAGTTTTAATTCATTATTTGCTTTGTCTCTCTATTTCTCTAATCTGAAAGTGTTCTTTCTTTAGGGGAGGCAAAACCACAACTTATTTCCAAAAATATTGTAGGGGAATGAACTGTTACGGCAAATCTGGAAGAAACTTTGCAAGAAGACAGGAAACTTCGGTCTGCTGTTTTTATCCTTCTGTCTGTGTGTGTGTGTGTGTGTGTGGAGGTGTGTAGGTGTAAATCAATGTACATGTAATGAGGAATTCTGCTGGTGGCCATGCCTGTTTATATTGCTCCTGCCTTGACTGTTTATTCTGACATATACACTGCCTTCTGTGGTACAAGTACAGCTGCTTGAGGTACTGTATTGGGAACCAGATCAGAGAACAAAACCAGTTTAGAAATCCTTCCTTATACTTTTCTTTTCCCTGATAGTATTTTAAATCCAGATTAATTTCACTTTACAGAGTTTACTCTATGGCACCACCAATTCATTTCACACAACTGAGGGAATGTGTTACATCCAAACTTCAAGCACCTAAGACGTAGAGAGGAAGGAACTGGCACAGTCATTGAGTGTTGTTTATCACATCTCCCTTCTTTTTCTTCCCCTCATGTTTCTGTGTTGGCCTGAGTCTCTACCACTTCTGGTTGAGTTGGTCCTCATTAAACACTCAGTATATAATATACAGGGTTTTTAGTTCTGTGACTGGTCCCTGGTTTAAGCTTAAAAGGCTTGATGGAGCACTGAGATTTGACTACAAGGATTATTCCAGAAAACAGTGGTTGCTGGATAATGCAGGATGGGAGGAGCTCATTTGGCTACAGTTCAGGCTCCACAGAATCTTTTTATTGAGCATGGAGGAGCTCTGACAAAGAGAACAGAAGCAACTTCCTGATGATAATGTCTCAATAGGATACCTGCTAAGATAGCACTGCCACCATCATTCACATTGCAGCTCTGGTCACAGGAGAAGGCAGTGGCTGTAAAAACCTGTGTTTGAAGACAGGTGATTGCTTTTAAGTTTGAGTTAGTACTGAGGCACTGTAGCACTGTTTCTGTATTTGAGTGATTTGTGAGAGTTTTGTCAAAGCAGAGTCATGGAAAAGATAGACACAGCCTTTGGCTTGTTAGCTTTGTGAATGTCCTGATACTTTCTAATAATTCTCTTTGTCTAAAGTTCTGAGAAAGAACTGTAGGACTCTAAACTGAACATTGGGATGTAAGTGAAATACTGAGCTCATTCTTCCAAAGAGATTGCTGTCAGGGTATTCCTATACCTACCTCTAGCAGTGACAATAGAGAGTGCTGTCAAAACCAGCTTTGATGCTACCCTTGTCTCAGACCCTTGCCTGAGGCCAGAGTGCTACAAAACCATCTTAACATAGTCTACAAATAAAAATGAGTCACTAAAGGACCAAAAGACCCAGTGGGGCCTGTCAGCTTGATGGAGTATTTTTCTATGACAAAATATAAGAAGAATATTCTGAAGGAAAAATACATAAAAATTTGGCCTCACATTTAAATGAATCTTAGTCAGTTAAATACTAGAATATATATCAGGTTGTCGATTCTCTCTATGTTCATGATGTTAACTATATATGCATTCCCACAGGTGTTTGATTTTACAATAGCAGAAGACGATGTTGAAATTCTGAACGGAATGCATGATGGGAGACATGTCTCCTGGGATCCAAGTTTTATTGTGTGAATCAAGGTTTGAGCTTTTTTTGCTTTCTTGGGGATCAGTGAGTCACCATGTAATTTAAATTCAGAGAAGGTTACAGTAAGAATCTAATCAAGATAGTGACATCTGCTAATAATGATCACTGATTTGAAATCCTTAACATTGGCAACAGACAAAAAAAATTTTTTATGGTAGCACTTTTGTACAACCCTCTAAGAGATTCTATATTTCCATCTCAAATGCTGTTCCTCAGTTCATTGAAGTCTATGCAAAGACTCCTATTTATAACATGGACCCTGCATCAGTCTGTTTAATTCAAAGTGCATGAGGAGATACTCCTTGAAAAATGTAGGGCAAAAGTGCTACCTGTTAGTGTACAATGTAGGTGTTGGGTATGAAATAATTTTTCAAGTACTTTGTTAGAGAGGTACAATATATGAAGAAGAAAAAGCTGGATGGAAAAAAATGTTAATGCCATTATCATAACAGTATTTATGTTGTACAATATACTGCAAATCTCCATCAAAAACATAATCTCATTGTAATACACAATATCTGAGCATCACCAAAAAATGTTTTATGCATATCACAGCATTACTATGGCATTGACTCAGAGAGTTCTGTGCATATTACTTACTAGCCTGTAGATAAACCAAAGTGGAGATCTTTCCAGACAAGTCCATGCACAGATAAACTATTTGCAGGGCCAAGAGGTGAGCAGCAAACTCCAAGAGCCAAAGAGACATCTTTGGTATTACTTACTGGAAATTGGGGTGAGTTTTTTGTAGCTTTTTGTGAGAATTAGTTTAGCTTTCATTTTGGGTTTGTTCAGGAAATCTCATTAAGAGACTATACTGCTCCTCAGATTTTCTCATAAAATAGGTATCTATATAGAGAGATGATTATGGGTATGTGTAGCTCACAGATCCGTTTTGAGAAATATGCCTGCATAATCTGTTGGCTTAGTATTCAACTTCTAGTTGCATTGGGTTGATATTTTAGGAGTTCCTGTGTCTAGAAAGGTATGGAAAATCTGATTATTATTTATATTGTGTGTGGACTTCCTGAGGCAGTTTTCCCAGTGCTGTTCTGCTTTAGTCATATTGTGAAACAAAGCTCCGTAGCTTTTTATCAAGAAGTAGCTTACAGCAATGATATATTCTCGCGTGCATTGTTTGTCCTCAAAGTGTAGAGCTTCTATACAGCTTGGCTAAAATCCAGACAAATTTACCTTTTGGATAGCGGCTCCTCAGAATTATTGTGTAGTTTTTTCTGGTAAACTTTTCCACAAAAATTTGTCTAGATTTCCCTCTAGAATCATTGTTATGAAAACAAGCTACTGTATGAAATGCTGCTCACTAATACCTGCACAGTGTGGTGTTCTGAGAAACACAGTCTCCACAGCAAGGTTATTTTCTAGTTTCAAGCATGGCCTGCAGTCTGGGAATGCCATTCTAAGTGTCTAAGAACAGCTCTGTACCTGGCTCAACAGTTGTGATGAGGGGTTCAATAGTTCCAAACAGTAAGGCTCCTTTATAGAACTAATGTAATTTTTAGGCTTTTTTAGCTTTTGTGTAAAACTGTGGCAATGACTAAGTGAAAGTTGGGAAGACTGCAGAAACAAACCTTTCTACAAATGGCTATCAGCTAATACTGCTTTTGAAATGTCACTTTCTAGAACAATACCTTAGCAACATGAAAGAAAATTTGAACTGTGCTGTTGAGGGACTCCTTGCTTCACAGTGTATCTGAATTAATAAAACAAGGACTAGAAGTGAGTCATGTACTTGATATTCCCTAAATGTGGCTTCTGGCAGTAATGACTTTTTAAGAATTTACAAAACACAAGTTGGAGTTTCACCTCTAGTTCTCTCTAAAGAAACAGACATCACATCAACATACTGCTTCCAACATAAATAATGTGTCAAAGGAACCAAATCTTTGTAGGTTAGCAAATTCTAGCTCCAGTATTACCAGAACAGAGTCAGTAAGGTCTAGCTACATGGCTAGAGCTCCATGCTGGTTAGAACACTTGGGGGTTTTTGCACTTGATTCTGACTGATCGCCTTCCTGTTCTGAGCTAATTGGAATCAAACCTGATTTTCTTGCTAATGTCCCACATAGGTGACCTTTGGCTACTGTGAGAATGGCTTTGAATTCATTAATGTATTTCAATGTTCCTCCTGTCAAAGAGATTTTACAATGTTTTTGGTGTCTGCACCAGCTTTTGTGAGGAAGGCAAGCCGCCATTTTCTCAGTCTAGGTCATGGTATCTAAGCAGTTCAATGAGTAATGAGAGGAATAATCAGAAGTAGTATTACTAAAAAAGCATTCTTCTTAAGAAGTAGCTGTGGCAAGTTACAGTTTTAATCTGATACTTTTCTAATTGCATTCGGGGCCAACTGTCATTGGTACAGGACGTCTTTCTGTGGTGGTTTTTTTTAATTTTTATTTTGTAATCTTTCTTAGCATTTCCATCGCTGCTAATTAGTGCCTTTAGAACTACCGAAGTTTGATTTTAGCTGTGTACAAAGTGAGGTGTAATTTAAGCCAATATAAGCTTTTTAAGTGCTGGGACTCAGCTGACCCAAGCCATCTTTCTCCCAGGTGTGATGAGCAGTTTTGCACATCGTGCCTCCTAATAGCCATTGTTTTCTGCTAGAAGCTGTAATTGCCCAAGAGACTGAAACCCTGTTATCTCCTGTGGCCTTGAGATATACCACTGAAGCCTCTCCCTTTGAATGTGGTATTCACAAGTTTTATACCATGTTTGTTAATTTAGAATCATTGAGCAAGTCCTCTTTTACTTTTGGTAAGGTTGCAGAACGAAAGACAGACTCAGTGGTTTCATATTTTATGCTCCTATCTACAACTACATTGGCATTACTCTGGCAGTAATAATTTTCTTCTTAAGCAAAGGCTGCTGAAGAATAAGTCCATATCACCTCACCTAAATGAACCTTTCTAAAATACTCCCAACATTGATCAAAGAAATAAGACAACTAATAAGAAATTGACAAGTGAACACTAATGAGATTTAGGAGTAGCAGGGAGAAGTGATTTATGGTAATAGAAGCAGAACACAGAAGACCAAAAGGATATAGAAGTGCTGGACATACAAAACCAGGAACTTTATATCCATTTTTTATTTCTTCTTTGGTCAGTTAGCCTGGAGGTGCTCATTTTTTAAGATTTTGTTTTGTTTTAAACTCAGAATTTATCCCTCAAGTGAATTCTTGGAATTATATGCATATTCTTCCCCAGGGTTGAAATTCCTCCTCTTGTTCTTATTTCTGTAAAACAAACTTCCCCTAGAGAGAGAATTTGTCCACCTTTCTACAGTGACCCTTTTTAAGATACATCAAATGCATCCATTTCATCTGTGTAACCCATCATCTTGCCAGTAGGATCAGGGAATACACCAGAAAACTGAAGGTACCTTTTCTTTCCTATCATTATGTCATTTATGGTAGTGACTGATTGGGACACTCCTTTTCAGTTGAGATAAACCATTACTTAAAACAAGATGCAATTTATCAGTGCTATCTACCTAAATGCAGTCAGCTGCCTTTGCGGGAGCTCTGTGACTCCTAATGGAAGGAAACTCTCTTGAAATAAATAAGGAAAAGAAAAATATAAACTAAAAGTCCGTGGAAAGGGTGAGGCCATTTTCTGTGCAGCCAAGTAGCTTCCTGCCTGACTCTGAGTAGTTCCCTCTCTTAGTTTTCTTGCTTCTTTCTAGTTTTCATCTCTTATATTACTGGAAATGAAGGCACCTATGAATGTTTCATTGGAAAATAATGGAAATGGGTTTTTAAAGTGCATATTCAGGAAAATTTTTTTAATCACGCTGCAGAAGTGTTTCTATCACACCTGTCCCCCCAACATGACTTCCAAGGCATTATTTTCTGACTAGCATATGTAGAAAAGAAACTGTAGTACTGGTAAGTTCACAAATCTACTAGGCCAAGCTGACTGCGTAATATTCACACCTCTGTGGTTAACCCATGCTTTTGAAAACGGGGGTAAAGGTGACGTAGCTCTTGCTGCTACTGATTGAATCCAAGGCAGTTAACTCTTTCCACATTGCCACACCCCTTCCAAAGCTTTGAAGCTCACCTCTCACTATTGTGCTTTGGGTAAAAATAACAGATAAGCCAACCTTCTGATAATTTTTTGTGTTGCTCTGTTGGGAGACTCTTTCTGTACCTAGTTTTTTAACTTTTTACAGCCTCCAGTAAGATATCTATACACTTCAAAGAAAATGTGGAGTATCTGCACTGTGTTTCCGTGTTGTAAGGTGTATCCCTCTGCAAGGCACTATGGGTGTGACCAGAGCTGTGGGATGTGCTGCTCAAAGGAGCAGGGCACAGACCGATTGTAGCAGATCTCAGTCGCTGTGCCCAAGAGGAATGTGTGTGATCCAAATAGTGGCTTGGCCAGCCAGTGCCCTTTGAGAAACATTCTCTGCTTGAACTACTAGTAGGAAGTTCAAGCAGTTTTCTCATCCTGTTAATGATTGCTCCATATATTAAAGTGTGTTACAGTTTTGGATACAATGATATCCATGAAAACTATTGCATGTCACTTTCTCAACTGCTTCAATTCTTTCCCTTCAGACTTGAGCTTTTCCTAATAATATATTCAGCTTAGTGATCTAAAAATAAAGTACAGATTCTCACAAAAATGAATATAGTAAACTTTTTACAATTGCCTTTTAAACAGAAAAGGCCATTTCATTAATATTATTTATCAATATCAAGAACTTAAAACCAGGCCATCTAAGTTATAGAATAATACTGAAAAAATATGTGTGCTTGAGTCTTTGCAATGTTCTCGTGACTTTTTTTTCTCCAAACCAGGTTTTTGATTCTAATCTGGGGAAAGAAGATATGGAATTTTTGAACACTGTGAATATCAACAGAAAATTAATTCATCTAACCTATTCCCTGTGGGAAGAATAATTTAAAACCAGATTCTTCTAAACTGGAAAAGTGATGCAACTGAAACATTTATTAATTTTAAACTGAACAGTAAATCTGAATTGTTCTCTTAGGTACTCAGTATCACTTAAGAATTAATATGAATGGTTTGTATTTACTCTTATGTTAACAAATTAATAAAATAATTTAATTTACTCTTTGTAGCTTTCTTACAGATACAGAAATACTTTCAGTGTCTTCTCTGCTCTCTTGGAACTTTTTGGTATAGTCTCCCAGTATGGGTTGAGTTATCTCACAATATAATTTCCTTCTGCCTGCATGTACTTCATTTAAGGTGTCATTGGAACCCATTTGAACAAATTAGTTAGAGGTTTTTTTTTTCCTTACAGAATTTGAAAAGTATCGGTTACTTGAAGGTGCATAAGAGCATGCTACAATGCATGTAAATCTTGACAAATTGTTCAAAATCTGGAATATTTGTTCAGGAATTGCAGCAGAATAATGAATCCAATTTTTATATTTCTTCAAGTCATGTGAATTTTGGGGGATTTTGCAGGCCGCTCTTAATATTTTCCTGGTGGCCAAACCTGCACTTTGATTCTGTTTCACAGACCTCCTGTCATGACTCAGCACTTCAGAGAGGAATGGCTCCCTTTGTGACCTCAGCTGCATCAGAATGAATAAAAGTAGTTTTTGCTTATATGGACAAAGACTTTTGAAAGTGCAAAAGAATGACGTATTGGAGAAAAATCCTTTGCTAATCTCTCTTGCAGGGATTGTCACTATCTTTTCAGGATGGATGGTGTTCAGACACTCCTGTGATGCAATTGTGAGTTGTCCAGCTGCACGAGGAGAGTTCGGTCTGGTGGTGTCAGAGGCCACCAGTCTTTTGATATGCAGGCATTGGGTGGACCCCAGCTTACAGCTTCTCTTCTGACAAGATCAAAGCATTTTCCTGCAAGGAAATTGCTCTGTGACTAGCCAGGTTTCTGCAATGCCCACCACACTAAGCTGTCATTGGAAGTTCCACAAGAACTTTGGCTGTCACACAGTCAGTATTATTTTGTTGTTGTTCATGACATTCCCTAAAACGTGAGCTTCTGCTCATCCTAAAAACTACCTAAGAGGAGCATATACATACTCAGGATCCCTGTGAAAAATGCATCTGCCTGTTTATGCTAGTGGACATGTTGCAGAACATTTTTTTAAACCAGTTTACCCAGGTGAGGTGTCTGTTACGTGTCAGTTTGGTGTCCTGACGTGTGCAGCCTTCCTGCTGGTATTTAACTGAGACCTGCATTCTGGTTATTTCTGAAATGTGTGAATAACATTGTGTTGTTCTTTCTCCTTATTCTGACCATAGGCAATTCCAGAGTCGAGTTCTCAAAGGAGCTACATATATGCTGGATTTCTGTAGTAGAAGTGCAAGCTTTCTTATCAGTGGACCAGGCAGTTGGAGAGGTACTGAGAAAAAGTACCTCTCATTCTGTTGGTGGCTTGTTCTCTGGGTGAGGCTGGAGTATAACCCTGGTGTAAACCCCCTCGCTACACGCTTACCAGCAGCTACAGTTTTGGTAGCGTTGGCTGGACCAACCTGAGTTTACCTGTGTTTGTGTTTCAGCCCTTGTAAGCCGGTTAGAACCTGTGCAGTTGAACCATGCTAACACATCTTCTCTGAGGGTTTACACAGCCTTCAGTGCAAATCCAGCTGATCTGGCTTCATTTTCCTGTGAAGAGTGAAGCTATATTTCAGTTTTCCCTCGGCCGAGGCATCAAGACGGCTGTAAATGCATATGGTCATCTAAGTTTAATGATGTTTTTTGTGATACAAATACCCAGCTTCTAGGAGTGAAACTGAAATTGCCTGCATATTTTGCCCAGTGTTGCACCTGGGTTGGGGCAACTCCTTGTATCACTATAGGCTGAGAGAGGCAGAGATGAAGGACTTGGAGGTGCTGGATGAGAGGCTGGACATGACCTGGCAATGTGAGCTTGCAGCCCAAAAAGCCAATTGTATCCTGGACTGCACCATAAGCAGTGCGGGTAGCGGGTCAAGGAAGGGGATTCTGCTCCTCTGCTCCAGTCTGGTGAGACCCCACCTGCAGTGCTGTGTCCAGCTCTGGGGTTCTCAGCACAGGAAAGACATGGAGCTGTCAGAGCAGGTCCAGAGGAAAGATGCAAATAGTGATCACAGGGCTGGAGCACCTCTTATGAGGAAAGGCTGAGGGGGTTAGGTTTGTTCAGTCTGGAGAAAAGGCGGCTCTGGGGTTACTTCATTGTGGCACTTCAGTATCTAAAGGAGGCCCTACAGGAAAGCTGGAGAGGGACTTTTTACAAGAGCATGTAGTGACAGGACAAGAGACTGGCTTCTAACTGAAAGAGAGTGGGTTTAGTTTAGATATTGGTAAGAATTTCTTTGCTGTGAGGGTGGTGAGGCCCTGGAACAGGTTGCCCAAAGAAAGGGTGGATGTCCCATCCCTGGAAGTGTTCAAGGCTAGGCTGGATGGGGCTTTGAGCATCCTGGCCTAGTGGAAGGTGCCCCTGCCCATGGCAGTGGAGTAGGAACTGGGTGATCTTTAAGGTCCATTCCAACCCAAACCATTCTATGGTTCTGTGATTTCACACAGCCTCTGACAATTAAATTTGTTGGATGTCACATCTCTGAGTTGGTGTCCTCACAGCTGGTAACCTATAGTCTGAACATGAAAGCCTGCACATCTGACTAATGAAACCCTGAGTCATCCTATCCTTTAATTAAAACGTGTTCCTTTAATATGTTCCTCTTACTTAAAATTATGTGAGAATTATTTCCTAGAGGAAAATGCCTAATGAATGCACTTTTATTTAGTATTTTCTATATATAGGTAACTTAGGGGGAAAGCTTGAAATATCTGGGTTATGTCAGGCAGTTGCAGGGGATATGTATGTCAACCTCAAGCATGATTTATCTCATGTGCCTTTTCTGACAGTTGTGACTTAACGGCTGTATTTTCCTCCAGGCTCTCAGGAGGCTAAATATCTTTTCAAGTTTCTAGCTTTGTGGTGGAAGAGTAAATGTCTGTTTGCCAGTGTAATTTATCTGAGTCATTCTGGGAGAGGCGTGGAGCAATTGAAGCGTGACTATTAGCATAAATAAGAGAGGGACCCTCTTCCTGAGGGTAGAGTACTCATACTATCTTTCAGAAGAAAGCTGTTTCCCCATAACATCTGCTACTGCTAATTGACTTGCACAATGCTATAAACTGAAAGACCCAATATATTGAGCTTTGGCCTAATGTGATATTCTTTTGCATTTCAATTTGGAGTTAACAAGAGCAGAGCAAGGAAGGAAGAGGAAAATTTCTGCAGTAAGTGCAACAGTAGAATACCACCAGAGCTGGCATTTCACATACACCAAAGGTGGTTTTTCTTTTAAGAGTTTGAAGGGAAAAGGAATTATAAAACCTAAACTCACTTCTGTGTCTGCCTTTATATAATACAGTGGTAACAGTGTTAAGTAGTTGCCATTGCCAATTTTGTTTCTAAAAAAATGCATTAAAAACATTGAACATGCAGAGNAGAAAGACGGGCGGGCGGGCGGGCAGCTGCCCCCGGCACCCCGCCAGGCGCAGGAGCCGTGCTCGGAGCCGGCCGGGCCGTGCCGACACCTCCTTCCCCGGAATGCGGGGTGCACCCGGCAGCGGGAGGCGGCGGCTCCCGGGTCAGGGACGGCTGGAGCCCGGCCTGCAGGGCGAGGGGGTCCCGCGGGGGAGTTGTTCGCCTCACACCTTGCTGTGCTGCCCGCCGCGGCCCCGCGGACTCTGTACCGGCCNTTTTTTTTTCATGTGGAAACACCAACACCTGGTGCTGTTTGACGGTGGCAGGAACTGAGTTGATCCCCCGTGGGCCGGTTCTGGTTTCTGCCCCCGCAGCGCACAGCCTGGCACCATCCTCGCCCCATCGGGCTGCTGCCTGCCCGGGGGAGCCCTGGTGAGTCACTCTGCAGGCCACGAGTGCGGGTGGCAGCCACCGGGCCTGCCACGGCAAAAACACACCTTGGTGTAGAGAGAAAATGGAAGAACTTCNTCGGAAACGGCAGCTGCAGAAACATAAAAACCACCGAGCCCCCCAGCCCGCCCACCGGAGTTGCTCCGCGGGCGCGCAAGATGTGCGGGGCCGGTCTGGGCTCCGCGCCGCGCTTGAGCGAGGTAAGGCTTGGGGAGCCGCGGCCGCGCACGCCTCGCTCCGCGGGGCCGCCTGAAGTCCCAGCGCTGCGGTCCCCGCTCGGCGCGACCCCCGGGGCCACGGAACAAAAAAGAAGGGGTTGGGAGGAGGCTGCCTGGACCCCGACGTGCCCGGCTGCATGCCGCGTCCGGCGGAGGCGGTGCGGGACGGGACGGGACGGGAGCTACGCGCGCTTGAGACCGAAGCGGGACACGAGCGGTGCGGGACAGGAGCGGGGCGGGTTGGAGCCCGGGAGCGGTGCGGGGCAGAAGCGGTGCGAGTTTTTGCCCGGGAGCGATGCGGACTGGAGCCCGGGAGTGGAGCGGGAGCTGAACACACTGGACTCGCACCTCTTGCTGTGCCCCGCTTAGGCTGTAATTTAACAAATCTGCCTGTTCTTCTTTCCTTACGTGATATTATGGCTTTAATTCTGTTTAAATGTCCACTACAAAACCCTTTTATGTAAAGGGACTTTCCTCTATATGTGTATTCCTTAATTATGCCCATTTCAAAAGCTTGCAATACTAGTTATTTAAATGCAAGGGTTTTTTTGACATTCTTTGTTTCAGACCCATGGAATGGGCTTGCTCTCTAGCTTAATTACATATTTTTCTTGCTTTTCTAAACTTTTTTGCTGCTGTGGGTTTTGTAAAGCATGTTCTTACTTGTATTTAGCAAGGGCACCCCTTACCTGTTTACAGCTTTGAGATGATCCCTTGTTTATATTTACATCAGTGAATTTACCACTGTTTGAGATGGCATCAGTAAATTGCATAACTACCCCCTTCTAAAGTGTATTCAGACTTTATTAATGGAGGAGAATACAGGCCTCTGCTGTCAAGTAATTTCTGTGCAGACTTTCATACATTTGGAGTTAAATCTAATCAAGCAAGCCCTTTCCCTTTATAAACCTCTGCTGTTGTATTTCCCGCTGAAGAAAAAAGACTAGAACTTACTGCTGGGGAGCTTTGAGATCTTTTGCATTGAAAGAAGTCCAGTAAAGCAGTCTTTGTTGACTCCAACTTGTTCAGTTCTGCGTGACAGAACTTTTTTTGTCTTATTAGCTTTACCTATTGAATATGCCTAACCACCTTTTAAACGTATTTTACCTGCTGAATGAAACTGATTCATGCGTGAATACATTTATGACTCTGATGCACAGTTAAACCAGCAGATTATCTTAAACCCTTTAGCATTTTCTACACTGTCTTCCTTCTTTTAAGACTGGATTTTGTGCCTCTTGTTCTCAGGGCTGCAGTTTGTGAGGCTGTGCAGCAGTGCCGGGCAGGCTGTGGAGCCGAGGAGCTGCGGGGCAGCCACCGGGTTTGCGGTCGGCATCACCGTCCGGTGGCCGCTGGGGGAGCAGTCCCCAGCCAGGCACCATGAACTCCGGCACCACTGCCCCGCAGAAGGTCACCAGCAACCCCACCAACACTGATGTCAACTATGTAATCAAAGAGCATTATAATTACACGGGAAAGCTAAATGAGAGTGTGGACACTGGAATTAAAGTGACGTCGGTGGTTTTTATCATCATTTGCTGCTTTATAATCTTAGAGAACATTTTTGTCTTGCTTACCATCTGGAAAACCAAGAAGTTTCACAGACCCATGTACTATTTCATTGGGAATTTGGCTCTTTCAGACTTGCTGGCTGGTGTGGCTTACACTGCCAACCTCCTGCTATCTGGACACAAAACCTACAGCCTGACCCCCAACCAGTGGTTTGTCAGAGAAGGCACCATGTTTGTTGCCTTGTCAGCTTCTGTGTTCAGCTTGTTGGCCATTGCCATTGAGAGATACATCACCATGCTGAAGATGAAACTCCACAATGGCAGCAACAGCTTCCGCTCCTTCTTGCTGATCAGTGCATGCTGGGTCATCTCTGCGATCCTCGGCGGGCTCCCGATCATGGGCTGGAACTGCAAGAACCTCTTGTCCAACTGCTCCACCGTGCTGCCTCTCTACCACAAGCACTATATTCTCTTTTGCACAACCGTTTTCACTGGCCTTTTGTTATCTATTGTGGTCCTCTACTGCAGGATCTACTCCATGGTGAGGACTAGGAGCCGCAGGCTGACATTTCGGAAAAACATGACCAAAGCTACTAGGAGCTCAGAAAAGTCACTAGCCTTGCTCAAGACAGTGATCATAGTCCTGAGTGTCTTCATTGCCTGCTGGGCTCCTCTGTTCATCCTGCTTTTACTGGATGTGGGGTGCAAAGTGAAGGCCTGCCCAATCCTCTATAAAGCAGAGTATTTCTTAGTACTGGCCGTGCTCAATTCAGCCACGAACCCTATCATCTACACCTTGACAAACAAAGAGATGCGGAGGGCTTTCATCAAGATTTTGTGCTGCTGCAAATGTCCCCCAGCAGATTCTGGGACCAAATTCAAACGGCCAATCATTGGGGGGATGGAGTTCAGCAGGAGTAAGTCTGACAACTCCTCACACCCACAGAAGGAGGATGGTGACCATCCTGAAACCATCATGTCTTCGGGCAATGTTACCTCATCTTCTTAGGAGTAACCATGGGGGTGTATTTCAGAGCCTTTCTCGGAAATGAGGGAGCTGGGACGCCTCCTGCTCACAGCAGCAGCATTGGGCTGAGTGAGCAAGTAGCATTAGTTTTAATGAGGTAAACGGTGCACTTGCGAGGCTGGAGTTCAAGAAATGGGACAGACTGTTCTGGCTTGAAAATCTTTTTCCCTGGAGCATGTTTTGTCTTTGCACTGAGGCAGCTCAGGATTGTCAGGCGCATTCATATCCTGAAATCTCCTTAGTAACTCTGAAAGACTGATGCCTTGGTGAAATGATGCCTGGTGTGTGTAAGAGAAAGAGAGAGGGGGAGGAGGGAAAGGGAGAATGAATCTTTTTTTTTTTTTTCCCCTGTGAGAAGAATGTGAAATTTTTTCTCTTCACAGCAAACCACTGACACAAAGATCTTTCTGTACTGAATTTAGTGGTGGCTCTGGTATCGTTGGTAAGAAGTGTGTTTATTTAGCACATAACATGGAAAGAGATCACACAAATGTAACTTAGACCACATACAACCATAATTGGCATAATTTTGCCAAGCTTTTAGTTAAGTCATAAGGTTTTGTTTGCAGAGTCCAAAGCTCTTGGGGTTTTACTTAGCAAGATCATAGCTGTGAATTTTTGCTGTCAGTCTGTATTACATTTGAAGACCATGAGCTAGATTCTGCAGTTACTTTCACCTGTACAATTCCATTGGCTGTGTCAGATTTAATGGAGTAGCTCAGAATGGCATTTAGCCCCATATTTTGATTGCCTTTTTATTCTATAGCATTAAATATACTGCATTATGCAAGGTAGAACTAAACATCATTTCTCTTCAAGATGACTGAAGGTTTACATAACAGTAAAAAATACTGTTGACAACAGTGGGATTTTTGCCTAAGTAAGAAGAGCTTACTTAAAAACTGAAGGGGTATTTCAGTGTCAGGTTCACAGTCTTTCCTAAAGTAAGGATCAGTTGGAAAATCAGGAAAGAGTACGTCGGGTTTCAGAAAAAATAAAAAGAAAGTTGAAGTGAAATGACTATAGATAAATGCACTTCCATAACAAAATGCAATACATTTTGGCACATTTTATTAATGTTTATAATTTCAGCAAAGATGTCTGTATTTTATCATGGAAGGAGTACTTGTCATTAAATTGAATGTATTTGTTTTACAGCATCATTTTTACTTCTCTATTTTTCTAACCTGTGCTAATGGGGTTGAATGTGTACAATGTAAATAAGATACAGGAGTCTTCATGCGCCTAGAGTATTACTATAACAAATGTGGTATATCTGGGATAGCTGAGAGCAACTGACTGATCTACAGTCATCAGCAACTCCTAAGACTGGTATTTTGTAAAGAAAATGTATTGCCTTTGTAGTAAAATTTCCAGTGCAATTAAACTGTTGGGGTTTTTTTTTTCTGGTTTAAAAAATAGTATTTAAAATGTTTCTGACTTTTATTGTTCAATTTGCACATAGCTTTATTGACTTCTAAGCATTAATAAACTGATTTTTTAAATGATTCTATGATCAGATTACTAGCAGTTTTGTACTATTGTGGTGGTTTCATGCCAGGTGTGGTTTCCTGTTGACAGAAGTCAGTGAAAGAATTCTTTGATTTTACTACATGCTGGGATTAAGTCAATTCTGTGGGGGCATAACGTGTAGTGTCACAGGATCATGTGAAATACAAAATGAATTTTAAACCATAAGTTTTTTTGTCAGCATGTGCTGTATGGCTGAAATGCCACTAGAAGAATCTCTACAATAGCAAGCCTTCTCCGACAGCCAATGAAGTACAAACAGGAGGAAAACCAGATGGCTGCCAGTTTTACCATGACTGCCTAGAGTAGAAAAGTGAAGTGATTCACTTGTATCACCAATATAATTCGTAAGTTCAATTCTTAGCTTATTGCAAACGTCAAGGAAGTTTATGAAACACAGAATGATGGCCTCAACTACGCAAGTGCTGCAGCTCCATTGGGTCTGCCGGCGAAGACCGTGGCAGTGTAGTTGAATGGACACTGTGTTATTTCTTCCAAGGGTTTGACTTCCATTTCCTTTCTTGTGGCCGTTCCCTCTCAATATTACTTTAAAGTTCCATGGAGCTCATACAGGATGCAGTTGGAGAGTGAAGATAAACCTCACCTTCTCGTACTGTATGTCATCGCTGTGCCGGGTTTACTGTGGGAAATGAGAGCCTACTCACTGAGGAAGGCTCTGGGTCATAACCTCACTTCCTGAAGGAAATTCCAAAAATGCCCTGAAGACAAAAGAGTGGAAACAGGCTGGAATTTCTCTCCATCTGTCTCCGTGTACGGAAGGAATGATTTCATGTGTGCTCACTTCCTAGCCTTTTAATTAGTGACCTGAGTAGGGCTGGAAAAAACGTCAAATCTCTATTTGTGCAGAAGATAAAGTGTCTCTTGGCTCAGGCCTTCATTTGGGCAGGGATGGTTTACCCTGGGTGCTGACAGTCATGAGGGAAAGCACTGCTTTGTCCCAGGGATAAAGTCACTTCTGTGCAGAGCACCAAAAATGTATAACCCATGGAAGTCCAAGTTAAACCTTCGTGCTACCAGTGAGTAAATAAAGGCGATGTACAGGGACGAGGCAATGCACAGGGACATCTGAATTTGTAGGGGTGTTTTTATCTGAGGGGCTGGGGCCGTTCTGCTCCTGAAGCCTTACAGGCATTAGGGTTGTTTATCCCACACATCTCAGGTCCTGTGACAAGGGCTGAGCTGTGTCATCGCAGCACGGTGCCACTGACCCCTTGTGACTACCACCCTGTCTCTGTACTGGGAGCTGATAGCCCACTGGTGAGTCCCTTCCCTTCCCTTCCCTTCCCTTCCCTTCCCTTCCCTGCTGTTTCTGTATCCCTCTGTATCCCTGTCTCTTCTAAACACTGTGGGCCTTTGTGGAAAATGACAGTTTCCCCTATGGAGGTGACTGTGTGATGGGAGGCCAGTTCTGGGAGGGAACTCAAAGCCCGATGTAATTCACGCAATAAAAGATGCACACACCCCAGAGTGTGGCAGTGGGCCATGGGAAGCATTTCCTACAGTCCTGGTCATGGTGACCGAAATCTGCTTCCTCCATAGACATGCCACATCTATGCAAGTAGACAAGATTTGGACAGGCAACAATAGCTGTAATAAAATAATAACATTAATAACAGTAAGGGTTCCTGCTGTGGAAAAAATAAAAAGGCCATTTTGTCCTGCTCCTGGGGGTAACCCTGCAGCTCCTCAGCCATGGCCATGCATTCCTATATGCCGGGAGGTTAGGCCAGAGGTACAGTGCAGTTTTGAGGCTGCAGTGTAGAAAGCACCCTTCTGAGCCCTGGCCTGTCTTCTGTGTGCATGGAAAGGGCATGCAGCTTTGTCCTGGTGATGGCCATGTGACAAATAGGCAGAGAAAATTAACTGAGAACTGAAAAGGTGCATTATACCAAACGTGAAATAGAATAGCCTGAATTATTCTGAGCAACCTGGTCCTTTGATGTTTATTCTTTTTCCTAGCTGTTCTTCCAGTGCCAGGAATAGAACAGGGATAGAAGATTATCATAAAATCTGTTACTTCCCTGGCAACTCCCTGCCCAGGTATTCCTGTGTGAAAGCCAGGTGTAGCAGGGTGTATATTGAACAAGAGAGGAGCTGCAGCTGGAATGCCCCACAGACTGCTCAGCAGGAACTGACCTTGGGCTTGCTGTACACCACAGGCTGCCAGGACTAAAACTAAGGAACAGAAAGGTGTAAAAATACAGTTATCCGTCCTTTTCTTACCCTGCCACCTAAGAAATACAGGGATTGCCCAACTGTAACATTTCTTAATTCCTAATCTGGCCGGGAAGATCTCAATGCTGGTTGCATTTTGTATGGGCTGAGGCATTATCAGATGCTATAAAAAGAGTCAGACTGACAAAGCATTCAAAAACATGGGTATGCAAACCAGAGCTATGTAACCTGCTCAGCTCTGAAATGCTGGAAGTTCCCCAAGGTTCTGAAGTTTGCCAGGAAAACATCTATGGTATTTCAATAATTCCCCATACTGTTTAATTGGGTTTTTCCTTTTGAAAATTAAATTAATTCAATAGAACTAAAGTGTCACGATTTAAGAAACAAAGAAATCCCAAACAGAATCCACCTAAATAACCCCAAACAAAATCCATGTAAATTAAGTTCCTATAATCTGCTTTCACAAACTTTTCTAATCCAATCTTTCCATTTACAGATGGAAAGAGTTTGCTCATTAGCTGTCATCTGATTTATTCTTATAGAACCTTATTTCTTTTTACACAGTCAGCAAGAATTGCATCAGGTCAAAAAATCTCACTTCAACTATTACTCTATGGAGAGGATTTTCCATGGTAATTAACAGTAATTAAATCCACTCTGCTCACATGAGCTATAAGAGCACGTGGCACAGTAACTTGTACAAGTTTTCTGCTGAAATAAGAAGTGCCTAGAGAGAGCTGGAACCCGAACAGTCAATATAAATTACGATATTACCCAAAAGATTGTTTAGGTGTCTTTTGGTTGGTTGGTTGGTTTGGTTTGAGTTTTTTTGTAAGTTTGGAACATGGTTAGTGTAGACTTATGTGATCCACTGAAGGGAATAACGATGTTGAGGACCATGTCCCCTGCAGCACCAGGACGACACAATCCTTGTGTGTCACAAATTTTGAAACCTTGTATCAAAGCAGCAGCAGCAGATACGAGTGCAGTATCAATGCAACGTTGTGTGGGAGCTCCCCAAGCCCCCTCTGGACTGCCAGATCCCTTACTCTGTTGAAAAACCCTACACGGCAGCAAAGCGGGAAGTGTTTCCTTGCACTTGGAGTTTCTGTGCTACCTTCATGAGACAAAAAGGCAGGAAATCCCATCAGCCACACCCAGAAATGCTCCGGCTTGGAAAAGTCCTAATAAAGCAGAGCTCACAAAGCTCTGTCAACCCTCCGTGAACCTTCCACTGAGCCTGGGGTAGCAGCCGCATAATGGAAACCTGATACAAAGGCCAGTATTTATTTTGAGCTTTTGTGAATGATTGCTTGGAGAAGACCCATTTTTAGGTGCACGGTACAATGACTGTACATAAAAACAGCTCACCAGAAACGTGTGTGACCCAAGGCACACTAAATATTAAGATGTGCCTGTAGCAATTGCAGTGTTTATTCAGAATCACTCTACTCAGCTAAAAGTGGGATTAAAATACCGAATGCACAGCTTTGAAAACAAATGGACATTTGGAAAACGCAGGCTAGAGGGAAATCACCAAATAAATACTGGGTTAAAATTATCTGCTGGGCTTTGTGAAATCATGGATGAAAACTGTTTCACTACCTGGGAAAAATCTGGTGTAAACCACAGCTGACGGCTGACACTTACAGGTCCTGACCTGAGCTGTCTGCTAAAGGTAGTTTTGCTCTCTTAAACACAGAAACACTGAGCATAAGCCAAGACTTCTTAACTTAGCAGGATAGTGGTGTAAATTGCTGGAATACTGTCTCAGAGAGATTCTTGCCTATACTGAGCAGCTAGAGCTGAATAATGTGAAGGTGAGGGTGTGAATTTCTTTAAGCAATGGAAATAGAATTTATATGGCTACATAGAATGTGCAATAACAATTTTAATGATGTAAAAATTGTACTTGGCACAAGATTGTGATTGAGAGTATATGGGAGAACAGGTTTCAGGGACGATTGGGGGAGGGAGCTGGACTACAGTGTGATATTTTCCACTTGAAGTGAAGGAATCCTCTGTGGTAATGCAGACACAAAGCTGAGGATTTTGAGGATTTTCACTTGTGAGCTCTATCCTTAGATCTGTAATTCTTTCCTGAGCAACTCTGGGCAAGGTCTCATGAACCCTCCCACACAGAGATATGTATAATAGACACACAGGGATGTTTACAAGTGAATACTTTGAATTCTGTGGTACTATTCAAAGAGCTGGTATCTGTGTAATTTTGAATAAGGGGGAGAGTCTGCCAGGTCAATTATTACCCAGCTACTTGCAGTATTTCCTTATGCTTTGATGAGCTGGATGCTGCTGTATCAGTTACTCTAAGGTGGAAGAAAAAAAAATTCTACCAACATGTGCAACTCTATCCTCATGTTTGGAAGAAGGATCAAGATGTTAGCTGGAAAACACGTTCTGATGAAGTGCTGAAAAACAACTCACCACAGTCTGCATTGTAATCTTTCTTGCTTTCAGGCAAGACACAACTATGGTCTAATGGTTTCTGCTAATCTGGTGACCACTTCGATGCCTGCTGCACAAGGAATCCATGTGAGCCATTTCCCAAATACCAGGCACATTTACATGTTTTTTATTTCCATCACAACTCCCACTGCTACTGCTGGTTTAGGCACAAGATAAGAAATTGCTTGCAGCTAGTGTGTATTTACTCTTTCTGATCAGGGTTATCCATGCACCTTTTGAACAAATCTATGTTGGCACAGAGACATTACTTCAAAGTAGCCTACAACTCTATTCAAAAAAGTGTAACAACTTTTTTTTCCTGCTGTTCTCAGAAATTCAATACATTTTGCATTTTATCAGCTCGTTTTTATATGTCATATTGCAAATATTGTTTGAGGAAATCTTTCAGATTAACCTTCATTTCAGAGACTGTCCATTTCCCAAGCAAAAATATTTGAATTTTATTCTTCTAATAAATAACATAGGTGTGAGGGAGAGAACTTGTCTGCACAACTAAGGTGATAGTGAAGGAACAGTGAATCTTTCAACTTAAAATGGTTCATCAGTGAATGTGCCTCTAGTCAGGACTCTTTAATGATACAGGGTGAAGTTTTTCTTTTCACTAAACTTGCTGAAAAATGCAGAGGCATTAAAGAGGGTTCAGAGGACAACAAAGCGAGGAGCTTTAATAGGATGAACTAACATAAAAGGCTCAGTGAGCAAAGCCTTTTCCCACCACATCGGCGAGAATGGGGAAACACAATACTCAGCCCAGCAGCTACGCTATGGAAGTATGCTGGGTGGTACAGAAAGAAAACTTTTTAAGGCTCCAGACAAAAAGCAGAGTCTGTCTATAGAAACCAGAACCAGTTAAAACCTGTGAAGTATTTCAGGGTATTTTCAAAGTATTTTGATGTTTGAAGATTAAAAGTACCTTAGTATTTCAGAATATCATTAAGGGCGGCTGGTTTTTATTGTTATTTTATTTCTTTTAAGAAGCACGACTCCTGCACTTGAGCTCTTTCCTGCGGCAGCCGCAGTCGCACCCCGCCGCCCCCAGCTCCGAGCACACGGCCCGGGCCGGGAACGGCGGCTCCCAGCCCTCGGAAGGGCCGGCAGCGGCTCCGAGGGGCACGTTCGGAGGCGAGCACGACCCTCCCTTCCTCGCCGGGCCCTTTTCGAGGCCACCGAGACAGCTGCCGCTGCCCTGGCCCCCGGGCCCCTTCCTGCGTGCTGTTCCTGCGTTCCCCAGGGTTTTCCTGCCGGCCCGGCCCGGCGCTTCCTGCGCCGCGTTTCCCTTTCCCGGCGCTTCCCGGCGCTGCCTGGGGCCGCGGCCGCGGGGAGCCCGAGCCACGGCGGGGCAACCGCAGCCGCCCCCGAGCCGACGGGACAAACCAACCCGAGCTGACAGAAAAAGCACTGAGAATCGCTTTTATCTTGGTGATAAGCGCATGAACGAAAAGCGGGTGCTGTGGCGGGGAGAAGTTTAAAGGTCTCGCCGGAGTTAAAGGCTGTCCCGGGCTGCGGGCGCGCTGCTGCAGCTGCAGCCTCCGCGCCCCTCAGCCCTCGAAAGGTTCCAGCAGCGCCTCAGGGAGCGCGAAAGGCCGCCCGGCCCCGCCAGCGCCGGCTCGGGCAGCGGGTGTTAAGCCCAAGCCCAAAAGGTGAGAAGCCAAGCGCGGCAGCTGTAAAGCCGGCCAGGCTTTCACAGACACAGTGTTTTCGTTGGTTATTAACTGCTTAAACAAGTCCATTTACTACAGAGTATTTCACAGGAGCACCACCAAATCACCCCTTTCAGAGCAGCCTCGGAGGCGCGGTGAGCGGCCGGGCCGAGCCCGCGCCCCTCATGCGGAGCGAGGGACCCCCTGCCCCGGCCACGTCCAGCCCCCGGGCAGCCTCTCCTCCTGCCGGCAAAGGGGAGCTTTGTGGCCATGTGAAAACAAACAGAAGTCCTTTTCCTTTTCCTTTTCCTTTTCCTTTTCCTTTTCCTTTTCCTTTTCCTTTCCTCTCCTCTTTCCTTTCTCCTTTCCCCTTTCCTTTCCCCTTTCCTTTCTCCTTTCCTTTCCTTTCCCCCCCAGAAGTGCGTTGCAGGTCTAGGATAGTTGGTGAGAGGATTTTTGTTGAGAGCTCGATTTCTATTGTCAGCCGGCTGAAGCAGCAGCGGCTCAGCCGCCGGCTGTGGGAGGCGGCAGGGCCGAGGCCGTGCCCGGGAGGCCCGCAGCCCCCTGCCCCCAGACCCCTGCCCCCAGCTCGGGTGCAGCTCAGCGTGGGCGGGCTGAGGCCCAGGGCAGGGAGCCTCGGTGAGGCAGGGGAGGGTTTCTCGGGCGTTGTGTCCAAGAGGAAGGAAGACCTCTGGTCTAGCTTGGTTTGTCCCCTCACGCTATGGGAGGCTGTGGTGTTTGTGTGGGAACGGTGTAGAGTTCCAGTAATAGTGGTGTGTTTGTGTGCTCGTGTAAGTATTTGTGGCTACAAGACAATGCCCCTGCTGAAGTGCAGAGTAGATGCTGCTATTTGAAATTAAAGCCCAGACTACTGAAGTCTTGGTAGCTGGAGTTTAATTACAAAATTCATTGAGCACACGTGCAAAAGCTGAGGCACAGATCACAGACAAAGCATTTATTTCAGTCTTGCCTTTACTGTGGTCCTTCAAACTTACCTGAGTGTTATCTCTGATCCACCTGTGGGCAGCCTTCTGGGAACAGGTTACTGAAGACACAAGGCACAGAACAGGCTGGTACCACCCCAGCCTGACACCTCGGGAATTATGATACAAATTAATGCTTGCTCAGGGAGAGGACCCAGCTTTCTCACACAGGTTATCAAGCAACCTTCACGCTGGCCTTTGTTGATCTTGTGTGCATTTATGAAGAGACTTTGTTGATAAAATAACCATTGTTTTGATCTTCCTTCTTGAAGGAGTTTCCTTGGGACTGGTTCCTTTAATCAAAGCATTTATTTGTGGGGATACAAAACGACTTCAAACAAACAAAGTCACGCAGGTACGCTGGAGAAAGTGTAAGTATTCCTGGAGGTCATGCTTTCTGTCCTGTCTGACTGTGTCCCTGTATGAAATGATGCTAATATGGCCCTGATCTACACTTGTCTTCAGAGCCAAGTGGAACAAATAGCAAAGCACTTTTAGCTGTATTTAGAGGCATTTTGACATGTGCCACTTGCAGCCTCAGCCTTGTGTGTGGCCTCTACTCTCTTTCTGTTACGGGAAATCAACATAATAAAACTGCTCCTTCCCTTCTAAGTAAATGCATTGTTATAATACAATGAGTCAGGAAAGAAACAATATTAACTTCAAAATAATGCTAGTCAGAACTCACCAGCATGAGTTCCCCCTCTTTCCATCAATCAGCCTGGATTCCTTAACTGTGTTTCCTCATTGTGATCAGAATTTGGCAATAATTTAATGAAACTGAAAGTGGAAGAGTTCCCACAAATCAGAAGTAGGATTTTCACTGATATAATTGCATGCATGAGACCTCCTATTCATAGTCAGGAAACTGAAAAAAGCTGGTCTCCTGTGACTATTTCTTGGGTACATCAAGCAGGCCCACATGTGCCAGGGTTTAGGAAATAATAGAATTATGACTTTTACGTGTTCTGAGTCTTTATGGCATTTAAAAACTTAAAAAACTTGCACATTCAGGCAACACTTGACTAATCCCTACATTTTGTTGGGTTATAGGTGTGGAAAGGATGTCAAAAATGAACTCCTTACATAAAGAGAGAAACAAACATGTCTTAGGTTTCTGCTCAGTTCTCTTCTAGGGTGGCTGGCTGCTGGTTTTGGTTCTGATTGTGAGCCTCTTTGGCTCACGGCATGCTGGCCTGGAAATACTATGTAAGTTGACTGCCCCTAGAGGTTGTTTGTACTCTGCCATTAGCCCTGCTGTTAGACTCGGAATTTTAGACAAAGGTGGAGGTTGTGGAGGATAAATAAGCCCTGCAAATTAAGTAAAATTTTGTTCTAACAGAGGTGCTCACAGACATAGTTTATAAGGGGTTCATGAGCAGATTTCCCATGCTGTCAGGGTGATACTCAGGGGTGCAGTCACTCTCACGCAGACTGTGTTACTGCTGTGTCCATTACAAAGAAATGTCTGGCCTGTTTGACTAGTTGTGGTTGAGGTACAGCAGTTTCTGTCGCTGATGATATATGAGAGGAGAATGTAAACACTGTCATTTGCTTTTGACTCCTCGTTCTGAGTGCCTGTGCGTGCGTTTGCATTTCAGTTAAATGAGCTTGATCTGGAAAGTGATTTAGGAAAGAGGCTTGGACTTTCGTCTGCCTAGATCCCAGCAATCTCTAAAATGCTGCCGCAGTACCTGGTGAATTTATTAGTTCGCAAAGGTGAAGTTTGAAGAGTTAGTTAGATGAAAAGCAAAAGACCAGAAGAACAGGCTGCCCTTCTTCTTTCCATTTGTAGCTACACGTTTCTGGAGGTTTGTGTTTGAATTTCATTTACCTTTCACATGGAAGGTACGTCAAGTGCAGACACGCCTCCTCTGTGCTTTGACCTGGTCAGCTGAGCCTGAATGCTGTAAAGCTGCGTAACCACAAGGCAACCTGAGCTAATGTACCATATTCTGTGTGGCTTACAAGTTTCGGCAGTGCTAACATGGCTAGCTGCTGTCTGGACTTGATTTCTCTTTCATCCCTCCAGCTGTAGATACTCTAATTTATCTGCCTCCAGGCATGCAGATGTACTGTTTTGATTGCAGAGGCATTACTACAGTTCCGTTTGTGGTTTCTCTGTGAATTTCAAAAGCAAGCTTTTATATGTAAAGTTCTAGGGAAGTTGAAATTAGACTGTTTACTTGTCTTTTCTGGAGAAGGATGAAAGTTCATATTTTTTGTCTTGCTTTTCTTAAGCGTTTTATTTTGTTGGTTTGGTTTGGATTTTTTAAGCAGCTCAGGTGTCACTCCATTATTCCTTGTTCAGTGCTCTGTCACAGGACTCTGTTGATTGATCTCTAAAGGGCACATTTGCTTAGTCTTTGTTATTGTGCAACAGTTAATTAGCAATGGGACTATGAATGGAAAGCGTCATAAAGCAGAAAGGACACTGAACCAGTAGTGCAAGGATGATACTCTTTTAATGCAGATCCTACACTCAGATCGAATTGTTCTTGGTATTAGGATAGAAGTTCCTTCAAAGTTGATAACAATTCAGGCCACTTAGACCTGCATCTGACCCTGTGAGTGGTCACAGCCTAACACATTGGCACTGGCTCTGGGTCAGACTTTGGACTCTTGATGTCAGTGGATGATCTACCATGAGTTTGGATGGAAGTGGTATTGGAACTGTTGTGAAAAAGGAATGATTGTTGCAGTTATTTTTACCTCTGCTGCTCCTTGCATGCTGTCTGTGTTTTTGCTCTCCAGCATGAAAGGCAAATCCGGAAAGCTGATCATGCCTGTGAGTTTCAGAATGACAATCTGAGATGTTTAGAAAAACCAAAATTCAGCCCCACCCTGTCACCTGCAGCTCAATGTGTGGTTGAGCAAACTCAGCCTGCATCAGCAAGAAAATAAGCAGGTTTTTTGCTCATTCTTGAGAATCCAGAATAGAGTAAAACAAGTGAATGGCAGCTGTTTGAGGGTCTCTTTCTTTGCATGAAATGGAATTCATGTCATAGGCATAGAAGTATTTTGTGAAATAATATCTGTCCCAGTTTAAGATACAGAACAAGCTCTGCATATGTACAGGTCAGCCCTTCTCTGAAAGGGCTGGTGCTTAACAATTGGGATGCGGGCTAACTCAGCCTCTGCTCTATCAGTTAAGTTGCACTAAATCAAACAACCTCAGAACAAACAAAAGGTAAGCCCAGGTTGCTCACAACTCCACCTTGTAGGCAGTTAAACAGTTAACCAATAGTTTAGGAGGTGAAGTTGAAGGTTTTCTTGTGGGCCAAGGACATCCACCCCCATCTGTGCCAGATAGAGCTTTTCTGCCACAAGCCTTCACACACTATAAGAATAATGGGATTATCTACTTAAATACATTCTATTTTTCTTTAATCTCTCAGAATGTGCATCTTTGTTTGAAACTCAGGTTGTGGGGAAGATGAACCCCTTCTGAGCCTGTTGTGGTTTTCGCTCATTCTTAAACTTAGGCGATTCCTGTAACCAGGCTACTATTTTTCTTTCAGTTTTTGGAACCTGCTTCTGCCTTTCCTGATTCTGCCAGGCATGGAAGGAGAAATAGCAAAAGTCCATGAAAAATGAGCATTTCCATGGGGTTATAGTATGGGACACAGGGGAAACACTATTGTACATTCCATTAGGGATCAGTCAACATGACCTACAAACTTGTAAGTTATGAAACTTGCAATATCACAAAAATCTTAGTGCTGCACAAATTCATGTAACAGAAAAGATGATAGAAAAATAATCTAATATATTGCCGTGCCTTTAACCATAATGATTACAGAAGGTCATCCTAGAGACGTTTTTAACTTGTTTTAATTATCTTTCTGGGTGAAGTCTTGCAAGTTCTTTAGGCCATCTATCCTAGAACTTTGCTATCTTTACCACTCAAATCCCTAAAATTCTCTTTTTACAGTTTAAGCCCATCACTTCTTATCCATCTACTTTGCCTATAGAAGTTAGTCCTCCATTTGCAGTTGTGGAAAATTTTTATGTATTTAAAATCTGGCAGGCTGCCACCTCATTCTCTTAGTCTTTAGACTAACTGATGAAAATAATCGTTCCACAAAGGTAATTTTTTTCTATACCTCCATTGATTTTTATTTTTTCCCTCTGGACTCTCTTTAATTGAATTATACTTGTTGTGAGCATACATATAAATTTTTAAAGAACTAACTAAAAGGTCTTAGAGCTTTGAACAGAAAGCATCATACACAGCAAATAACAATGTCTATGTAAATATATCATTTTACTAGTTTTAAAAATGTTTTTTAAAATTAATGGGAATGCCCCCTTTTAACAAACACTAGTGAAGAGAATACACAGGATTCTTCCCACTGCAGCAGACTGTGTGTCATCAGCCTATCAGAAGCTGTTGTAAATGTCAGCTCAGATGAATGAGAAATACTGGCTACTAATGGGGATGGTTTTCTAGTAAAAGTGGAAGAAATGTTCCTGCCTGCATTTGGATTTGTCTACAGATGCTCTCTGAAATGGTTGTCTGGTTCTTGGTACTTGCTGGTGAAAACATGTGCAATTCTCTGCTAATAGAAATTAATTGTCTCTCTTGTTTGGTACTTTTCTTGCAGCCTGTCACTTGTAAAGATTGCAGAGAATTTGTTCAATCAACTCAGTGTATGACAACTTAGCAAACAGCAACTTCTGCTGTTTTCATTGTTTTCTGCCCCAGAATCTAATTTAAACCCAGGTTCCTCCGTGACTGCTGAGGGCAATGGAATGTGTTTTCCTATGGATGTGTGTTCTGTGCCTGCCCAATGCAATCATTTCTAGCACCCTTATCTTTGTTACAGCCTTCTGACATCTCAGTGTTCTGACAGCAACCAGGCTCTGGAGAGGGCTTCTCCAGGATTCAGCAATAGCGACAGCCCCGGGAAATCCCACTGCTCCAGGATCTTCCTGTTCCTCCCACCTTCACTACCCACCTGTGCTCAACTCCTACTTCTCCTAGTCTTATCTGCATCTCATTTTCCATTAAAAACTGCTCGCCTTGTAGGGAAGAAGAGAGCTGCCAGGAGGGGATGCTTGCAGCACTTATTTGGGGAAAAATAGAAAGGAAGTGCATTGCTATCCTGGAGGGGGGAAAATGGTCCTCCCCCAGCTGTTAATTTTCCCATGAGCCTGAAGCAGCTGTCAGCAGACCTTTCCCCATTGCTGTTGCACTCCTGGTTTATCCTCCCACTCCTCCTGTGTTCTGCCTAGAAGCAGCGCTTGGTTTGACCTTACTTGGATGCCAACTTACATACCCAGACAAAAAAGAGGAGTCAGCCGTTGAGCCTGTGATTAGGTAATGTGTAATCGGGTAGAAAGTGATTAATCAGTTCACTTCCGAGCTACTATCGCTTACAGGTGCTTTAGCCAGAGTGGCTCAAACAAACCCTCGCAGTGACTCTGAGCTTGGCTTTCAGCCGCGCTGCCAGACTCGAGGGACCCCGTGCGGGAGTGGAAATGTCCCTGGATGCATCCCAGAGCCCCTCGCCTGCTCCCAGTCCCGCAGAGCGGGCGGGCGGGATGGGTCGGGATGGACCGGGATGGATCCCGGCGCCGCCGATCGCTCCCGGGGCGCGGCACGACCGACACCTGGCGGCGGGACGGACGGACGCTTCTCCTCCTCCCGTCTCTGAAATCCAGGGCTACCCGTGCTGCAGGCAAGGAATTACCGTCGTCCCGTGCGATACTTTGGTAAAGGCAGAAGTGTGATACGAAATCAAACATATGCAGGGAAAGGATTTAAAATAATTTAAAGTAGGTCATAAAATGTCGTTGTTTATAGGAGAACATCTTAACTCAGTGGTATTTAACATTTCTATTGTGCTGACTATTCTGATTTAGTCAGAAAAAGATGGAGATGTAAATAGAAGAGAGGATGCTGTTACCAAATTTTCCTTTGTAAGGCAATGGAAAAGTTGAGACAATGGATTTTATAAATGACTTGTGGGACTGTGGCTGCAAAGCTATTTCTGGATCAGCCAGAATGTGCCACTGAATCTTATGGAATCTCGTTGGAGACAGTAACTAGTAACTGCCCCAGATTCCTAGGATTTTTTTCGTGGAGACTCTGTATATGTTACCTAGATGCAGTACTGAACTGTTAAAAATACGTGTATCAACTTTATGCCTCTATTAATGGTATTTCTCAGTATTGCTATGGGCCACTGTCTTCCTTGGAAACAAGTAATGTTTCCACTGGAAACAGTGAGAAATAGTGAAAGTGGCAATTCGTAATGAAATTATCTAAAATTACATTCATCAGCTTCTTCTGCAAGGAGGAAACAAAACAAAGCACAAAAATGCCCAGCCTTAAGCTATGTAGAAAAGTTATCAATTATCAACAAGTTGGTTTTAAATGTTACTTAGGTATAAAAATTCAAGGAGATTTAAATACATAGGAGAGATCTGCTACCCTTATTAAAACCAGGACAAAACCAGCCAGGGAATGTTGTAATGATTAACCTCAGTTACCTAATCTACAAATTAGCGAGGATGTAGGAGGCTGATTAAGTGTAAAACCCCTTGTTGTTAACCTTATTACAGAATAAAGTCTTTTACAGGAGAGAACAACCTATGCACAGGGAAAGATGCAAAAGGCAATGAAGGAAAACTTTAAAGATGTCAGATCTTAATCAGTTCTGAGGAGAACAAAATGTAGTCAGTGCAGATGTACAGCAGTACAAAATCTTTCTATCAGCACTCCAGATTTGAGGATTGTTGACATGTAACAGTTGAAACCAAAAGGGGTACACTAAAATGCTGCCTGGAGAGTTTCAGACAGTCTGGCAATAATGCTGGACTTGAGGTGTGGTTTCGAACCTGTCTGAGCACCCTGTGGAAAGTGACGCTGGATCAGTTCTTAGTCTGTGGTGAGACAAGGCTGGCTGATAGCTGGAAGACTCCATCCAGCTCTTCTCTGTGTCTGCAGCCTCTCCTGTTCCATCCTCCCAAAACAGGAGGGCTGGGTTGCCTGCTGTGTCTCCACAGAGCTTCTGGCCTAGAAATAAATTGCTGCTGCTATCGTATGGATGAAGGAGGGTTGGTGTCCCAAAATTGTAGTCTGTCTCCACCTACTCAAAATGTTGAATAACATTGCAGTAATTATAACCCATGCTTGAGAAATCTGAGACTCCACTGTCCCGACATTCTCTGGGAGGAGAGTAGATCCTATTTTGTCTGAGACCCTCTGTGCATGCACTCTACTCTTTTAAAAACATTTGTGTGTCAGTCCTTGGTGTGTACAGCTTCTCTTCCCTGTGTGCTGAAACATGGAGACTGGCACACGCACGGGGGTCAGGGAAAGTCATAGGATGCAATTAAAAAGGGGAAACTTAAGCTGAACAGAAAAAGTCCTGCCAATGAAAAGTATTCTGTAATGAGCCCAAACTCTTCAGGGTAACAGAGGAAGCTCCATTCACTAGAGTATTTAAAACTACTGTAGAAGTCAAATAAATATGCAGTAGGAAGGGTTTTGCCTTGGCAGTGAAACAGAACAGATGGCTTAGCAGATATCATCCATCCATAACATCTACGGTTTTGTCAGTAAGATGTTAAGTCTCTAGAAATAGCCTGCACAGAGCTTGTGTCAACTGGAGCTGTATAAGCCATTACAGAAATCCATATCCCTCTGGGGTTTATTTCGTTTTCCTTTTAGAACAGCAGTAACAGTTAAAATACAGGGCATACACTGGAGGTAAGTAACTGGCTGGGATTAATGATGCTTGGTTCTGTGCTGTGCCATCAGTTTTTGTCAGCTGGTCATGAATTGAAAGGGTACAACTTCTGCCTCAGTCACAATTACTTAACATTTTTCTTCCTTCCCCTCTTGGACGCAATCAACCTGTAAAAACTCATATGATCACCTTGTTCCAAAAATAGTCAGGTCAGAAGTTGGATGCCTGTTGCTATGTGTTTATGTAATTTCATTGGCCCAGACATTCTCAGCAATAGCTTAGAAATGTACTGCTGTAATAAACAGACTTGGTAAGTATTTCACATCTTTGTTCTAAAGAATAAATCTGCACTGGACCCCAAATCCTCTGCTGAGCCTCGCCCTAGATGTTTTGAAACAGTTGTTAACCTGAAATATTTGATTTTGTTAGTGTTCATTTTCATGGCAAGACTTTAAAGCTTTACAGTGGAAGTTGGTGTGGTGGAGAATATAATGACAATATGGAATGCTTCTGCAAAATGCACATATGTTTTCATACATCTTATACAGTTATCATGCAATCACTTCATAAAGGCTACCTGCATGTGATGTTAAAGCTGTAAAGCAAAACACTCCAGAAGTCAGAAAGCCCCGAGTACTCCTTGCAGCTCAGAGCCTTGACTTTGATAAGTGACTCCTGGGAAGTCCTGTCCTGGGTGTTGCAGCCTTGTGTCTAGCTGGTGTTTTTATGGTTTCATTGCCTGGCAGGAAGTGCTGGAATGTGCTTTGTGGGAGAGACTCCTCAGAAAATTCAACCACTAAAAGTCCATTGCATTTTTAATGAATTAGCATTGGTGAAGATTTTGGAAGGATTTGGTTAGGTTTTGGTGGTGACAAGGTCCAACAAAAGTATACTGCTCAGCTGGACCAGTTTCAAAGGTAGACATGTTAGAACTTCCCAGTGAAAGAGATAAATTTGCAGAGGTGAGAAGGAGGTGGTTTTGAGTGTGTGTTTGTTTTTTTTTTTCTTGTTTGTTTGTTTGGTTTTTTTTTCTTCTCCCTCTCCCCCAACAAAAACCCAAAGCCAAACCCTTAGTTGGATGCAGACAGCTCAGTGGTAAATGAAGGCAAAATGTCTAAAATCTGGCAATGGAAAGACAGTTGCTAAGCAGTGTTAGCTGTGTCTTTTGTCATTTTTAATTTATGTATTAAGAATCATTGACCTCTTCCTCTCCTTTTATGTAAGAGAGAGCTTCAGTCATACAGAACAGGACCCAAGTTTGTAGCAGTGTAGCTAGCTGACTTTTTAAAATACTTGTATGTTTTGATACACACAAAATATTACGAGAAACTTTCTAAAATATGTGTGGTAGATGCATTCCCAAGTGCTCTTTGCAGCTCTGAAAGCCTCCTGTTTAGTACAGAATCCCTTTCAGCAAGCTCAGAAGGCAGAAATGGACTGTAATCCAAAGCACAGCTCGAATACCCATCCAGCAGCTTGTAAAAAGGGAGAGCATCATGGCTGAAGCTGATACCAGAGATAAACGTGAATTAGAGGGCTGCTAAGGGGCAGCTTTGGCTCTGTGTTTAAATTGCCCTTTTAGAAATGCTTTTAACAGTATATGATAAGTGTATGTTTAAAGGGGGGATATATCTGGGGTAGGAACTGATTAAAAATTAATTTACAATAGCAGCATGAAAGGTAGAAGAGAACAGGCTAATGTTTTATTTAAATGTCTTTACCAACCTATATTTCTGCAGTGTAAATTTTGTTATGAAAGTTACCTGGAAGCCCATAGGGTGCAATTCAGCCACAGCCTCCATGGGGTTGTGTGTGTGAATTTTACTTTGAGGAAAGCAAATTATAAAAAAATTCTTTTATAGATATAAGACTAGCAAGATAAAAGCATCATGTAGAGGAAAAAAAATAGGAGACAGTTGTGTTAGTTTTGAATATGATGTAATTTTCATTTAGTAAGAAAAAAAGCACAAAGGGTGAAGTCTCTCACTAGGTGAAGCCAAGCCCAGAAGTGCTGCACGATGGCCAGTGCAGTATTTTTCCATTTTTCATGATGATAGTCCACACCATCTGAATGCTGAAGATCTGCTACCACACAGACTGACTGAATTAATGTATACAGAGTGCAGCACAAAGAGCAAGGCTGTGTATATGCCTTATAATCCTAAAGGTTGTTTTTGGAAAAACATCTGGGCTCTTTGAGGTTTGGCTGGTCTGAATCAGCTTATAGGAGGAGATGAACTAAATGCAGAGCAGGCAAAAGAAGCAGTGTGATTTTTAGAATACAATCTGCATGTTAATTAGTGGGTTGTTTCTGTCAGCTTTAACTAATCATGCTTTTTCCTATGCTAGCCAGAATTCTGGATTAAGATGCTGGCCTAACAGATAACACAGCTGGACCTGGGTTAAAAATGTAGTAGCACTGCAAGACTGTAAGAAAATCTTCTCTCTTATGACTGCTATTATTTTAACTATTAAGTTATTGCAAAACTTCTGGAAAAATGTATGTTTCAGTCAGATCCTTGAATCCCTGTGTGAGCATTCCCTCAGAAAAAAAAGTCACGGATTGAAGTCATGGAATAGAAGAAAATTCTTGAGGAAAAGTAACATTGTCTGATAATGTCAATTATGGGGAGGAATGACTTCAGAAGAAAGGTAAGTGTAGTAATGGAGCTGGATGTGTTTAGTGTTTTGGGAGGTCCTTTGCTTCCTCACTGTCCTAGGGGTGTCTGGCATACACAGTGCCTCTGTCTGTGGATGTGACAATGCAAATTCTACCAGTTCCATCTCTAACAGCATAATTCAACTTTCACTGGAACAGTTTCGTGAAGCATGATTTCCTTGATTTCCACGGAGGTACTTTTTATTTACTCCAGTGTTTGGATCCTAGCATTTATATAGAAGAGTTAGTCAATATCGAACAAATAAGACTAAGTTTATTTTGACTAGGTGCATTAAACAAAATCCAACCCGTGTGGTGTGTAACTGCTGAATCCATGATGAAGCTGATCTCTACGTGGAAAGGGAACCATTTTTTGCCGGTGCTGCCAGCGCTGTATTTCCAGCAGAGGGCAGATAAACACACCTTTTCCAACCTCTCTGGTATTTGCAAAGAAAAGTTCCACTGTGAAAACAGGAACAGCAAGTTTTGTATATTGCAGCAATAGGTTATGAATCTGTGAAAAGAAGATTAAATAAAATCAAAACAAGCTTTTCATATGAAAGTAAGGACAAATGAGCAAAAATTTGCAACATCAGCTTTTCAGTGGATGCTTTAGCATAATTCTTTTTCTAACCTTTTTTTTAACATTAATCTCATGACATCAGCTGTTTTCTTTCCAGTTTCTCCCTCTTTCCTTAGTAAATTTCTAGTATTATATAAATGATACATAAGGATGGGGAAATGACATCTACTCTCAGTGTTCTCTATTGTGCTAAGTCTACTCCTTATTTTTCCCTAGCTGCAGATTCTGATTATCTTCAAGTTTCCTGCCAGATTTCTTCCAGCTGGTACTGCAGCACTCATCCCATGACCCAGCATATGCTTCTCCCTTGGACACCCATTACTTCTTTCCTGAAGCACAATCTGAGCAATCTCTGGATCTGTGGATTTTGGTTTGGTGAGTTATGAGCAATTTACCTGACCTTCCTCCTCAGTATCTCACCAGAATGACCTTGTAACAGGCCCTGGTGTCTTCCAACATAGAATCTCTGCCTTCTGGGAGAGTGGAAGGATGTCACTCTTGATATGGAATTAATTTGCTCCCTGCAGAAAACTGATTCCCCTGCCAGGGAAAGGACATGACAGAAGGAAAATTTGTAGCTGCAGGAATTTCACAAGCCTGCAATTGTCATGTAGAGAAATTTCAGAGGTTCACTTCAGCCAGTGATACCTTGTGCTTAAGTCTCAGTCTGACTCCATCTCTCTTGTATCCAGACCACCTTCATTCTCCTGTGTGAAGAGTTTGCTCTTAGCTCTGAGAAAATATTCTGAAGTGGTGTTGATATCAACAAATTTGCTATTTTCTCATATTCATGTGAGGCAAAAATGCATAGAATGGGAGCACTATGATTTTTACTGTGTCGTTGTAGTTTGCTTCATATGTCCTGCAGGGAACATGTCCAGTAATTTCTGGGACCTAAGTCAGTATCAGAATGCCCAGGTGATTATTTTGTGTATTTGAAATAGACCTAAATTTTCGGATAGGTTTTTAGCTAACTAAGTTAAGTGTATCACAAAAGAAGATACTTGACTTACAGCTCTTTACATGTTTATATGCAATACGGTTGTATTTTCATTGCATTCCATGTCTCCAAGTGATGTCCAGGGACTCCAGATCAAACTATACTTCATCACAGTAAAATACTTCTGTGACTTTCTGTAAAGCAAAAGTGTATAATGTCAGTTAATAGCTGTTGTTATAAATACCGGTAAACCAGAGATAATTCAAAAACCAATTGGACTTTGCTGTGTTTGTCTGCATGATGGTGTCACTATTTATAGCCCCAGAATGTCTACAAATTGCAGTGACAGATGTCTGTGTGGTGGTGCCACCCAGTGAAGGGCTGCAGTCTGTGTGAGTAACTACAGATGCAGCAGAACAACCAACACTCCCCTGCTTGCCTAATCCCAGGCTTTGGCAACCAGTGGATCATTTTCATGATCAAGTGTATGACCCAGACTCGTGGGCTTTGAAAGTCATGACCTCTCCTCTCTTGGAAAAAACTGCATATCTAGTCACACTCTCTTTGCCTTTAAAAAGTACTTATTCAGCATATGGAGGGAAAGAAAAGTTCTTGGGCTGGGTTTGCCACAGTTGATGGTCACACAGGCTTGCTATTGAAGAGGAGTGTAGGCTAAAAGCCTCTGTGTTCTATGGTTAGGTCAGAAATGGAATCACCAACGGCTTCTCAGTCCTCTCTTTGGTTGAGCTCTAACAAGTGGCAACAGTCTGAATAGCCAATGAGGTAAGGAGAATCTAGAAAATGGCAGCTTTTTAAAAAATTTTATTTTCCTTGCCACTCTGTTTCTGTTTACAGTGTAAATTAGTAGCCCTTTACCGACAATTTTGTCTTTCACCTGTTTGTCTATTCCCAAAGGCTTATGCCCTTCTGCATTACATTAGATTGCTCCTGTAGCTGGCAACTGAGTTGAATATGAAGGCACTAAACCTGTAAAAGGAAGCTTGAATAGAGGATGGATGCTGGGTCTGGCATAGGAGGAGGCTGTTTGGCTGGCTGCAGCCCTAGGCTGTTGTCCAACAAAAAATTAGAAATTAAATCTAAGGAAAGCACTCCCACACGAATTACTCCTCCAGCCATTTTCCTTTATTCTTTTCATGGCTCTATTTAGTGTCATATCCGTCCAGTTTCACAGCCTGAGAGAGCTGAAAGTTTAGTAATTGCATATTTGTAATTCCTAAGGCATTCTGATTGTTCCTGTGGCAATGGGAGAAGAGTAAGATGTATTCTGTAATAGGAGCTGATTACCTCAGTAAGAAAAATGGAGAACACTTTTATGGGGCAATAGACCAGCTGGATGTTAACTCAGACATGTCAGATGATGTCATACCTGCATGACAGAGACAGGTTGTTTGCAAGTCACAGGGCTATTTTTTCCTCCACGCTGGACATGTAAGGCCATTTGGATCATTTTTTATGGCTTACAGCAAGGGGGTGATGAGTTCTGTGCTACGTGGGACAGGGTTTTGAACTATTTGGAGCAGATGGAGGGAAAATTGGATTGTTGAGATAAAAATGGGAAGTTTCTATGCAGATGGATTAAGACCTTTATAATCTAAACTGCTTTTTCTATCTCCCACCTGTGCCCAGCATACAGATAAATATTTGCATTACCCATCCTAGTCATATGCACTCATTTGCCAAGCCAAATAGTTAAAAATTCCACCTTTTTTATGAGCTGGAAAAACTGTGAGATTTATCTTTCCATTCTGTCATAACCAAGAAATACTGTTCTGCAAGTGGAGGATAAAGATGTTTTAAGAAACAGTTTGTCTCAAGTAAATGATATCTAAGACACATGCCTTGTATTTCTGTGGCCAGTGAATCAGGAAGAACTTCTTCATGGAAAAGGTGATTTAATCATTGGAACAGGGAACTCAGGGAAGTGGGGAAGTCACTGTCCCCAGAGATATTCAAGAAACCACTGGATGTGGCATTTAGGGCTATGGTTTACCTAACAAGGCGGTGATTGGTCAAGGGTTGGACTCGATGACCTTAGAGGCCTTTTCCAACCCAAATGCTTCAGTGATTCTGTAATTTGGGTGTAAACCTGTCTTCCTGCAGAGCTACCAGGGGAGCACAGCAGTTTACCTGCAGCGCCAGGAGGTTTGGCCACCCCCAGCATTCAGTTCAGGGATTACTGGCATTGTTATTCTCCAGCAGCAAAGAGCACAATGTGAAGGAAAAGTCACAAACCCCTCATCTGACCCGTCAGTGGGGTCAGTGAGTGGTGCTCTCTGGCAGCTGGTAAGCCTTTGGGATGGCTGCTTTTGCAGGATTGACCTAAATTACCACTCTAACTATCGGCTTTCCAAATATTAGCCTCAGCAAGTGGAGGGAACTGAAGACAATGGCTGTAGTTTTAATTGCTTCTTCATAGCTGGTTTCAGATTTTTGGACATTTCCTGCAGCCTTACAAGACTGTTGTTTGTTTTGATTGTTTGTTTGTTTTCTGGGGTCAAGAACATATATTTTTCAACAGTGTTTCCCATACCCAGGAATTTTCAGATTTTTCCACAACAATCAGTAAATATTTAAATGTGTTTGTGAGAACTGTAGGTCTGATTATTTGGCAAAATTTCAGGAGCTTTTTTTAAAGCTTTTTAGCATTTCTCAATCTGGTTACCTGGAAAAAGGCCAAACAATAACACCCGCACGTATCAGGCTGCGCAGTAGCACAAAGTCCTGCTGTTTCTATGACAACAAATAGCTTTCTCAGCTCCCCCAGATCGGTTCTAAGAAGTACAGTGTACAGCCTGTACAACAGCTTAGTGGGAAGATGACAAGCCTTGTGGATTTGAAGGGGCACAGGTACCTCTAAAGGCTCATATTGCTCAGACTTGGGTTGTGCTGATACTACAGCAGTAAAATGCAGTGCAGCAGGGAGAAGCCTGAGCGAGCTCCGGGCTGGGGAGCTCAGGAGCACACAGCAGTCTGCCACTGCATGAGGCACTGTCAGTTCAATTGCTCTGCTGAGAAGTGACTTGTGCGTGTTGGGTTGTCTTGTTCCAGTGCTTCCCAATGCAAGGAAGCTGTAGTACAGAAGGGAGATATTCTTAAAGAAAAGCTGTTTGATTGTCTCTGTCCTGTCAGCATCCAATGGTGTCACATATCATGCTAAAAGAAATTACCTCAGACTAGAAACAAATTTTCAAGTTTTTCTCAGGTCTTCCCATGCTTTTGCTTCCACATTTCTGAGAATGCTTTTTACAGCTCATTCCTCTGCTCTTCCTGAATCTTCACTGAGCAGGTTTTCGCAGTCTCACTTCTTTTAACAATTAATTATTTTTTTAATGGTCAAATTCCAGGTTGTGTTGTCTTTCCAATGCCTTCTCCTACCCTTGATCCTCACTATTTCTTTCTCCCTTAACTTTCAAAACTCAGCTCATCCCTGGAGGCTGCTTCTCAGAATCTTCTCTGGCTGTGTCTGTTTAGAATACCAAAGCTGTGACAGTTTGTGGGGAATTCCTGGCTGTCCTTTGCACCTGGCAGTGGGACACATGGCAGTGCTGAGAGCATGGGCCTGCTGCCCTCCAGAAACGTCCTCTAAGTCTGCTTCGTGGAGCTGCCAGAGTAGCAGACCTTTGTGGACTCTTTCTTGATGCAGACTCCTTGAAACTGTTTAGAGGAGAAGAGACAGGCAGCTTGCAGCTTGCCTTCTCTGAGAGCAGTGAACACGGCTACATTTTCCTGCACTTACCACTCTGCATCCAGGCCCAACACACTTCTCACCCATCTGTTGTTACAGCTTCAGAGAAATCTTCCTTTGCTGCCTGACCAGGCCAAAATACTGATACCTGTCTGCAGGGGACAATCTTTTCTACTGTGTCACCTATTGAGATTTTAAGCTTTAAAGGGAGCAAATTTTGTCAAAGATGGTGCTGAACAGGCTGTTGCCGTTACCCAGTTGTTAGTACTGTGGGCTGTGAACGTACATCTGCAAATGTCATTCTGTGTTCTATGGGGGAATGGCTTCCTCTTTAATCTATTTTGCTTCAGCACTTGCTGTACTATATTTATTGAATCCTTTCCAAACTGTAAACTAAATCAAGACAACAGCTTCCCCTTACTGTCTTTTAAACCAGCACTCTCATTTATTAAAACATGATTCCTTTACTCACATATGTCATGGAGAGACAAAATGAGCCAATAGAAAAATGCTATTAAAATCTTTTCATGAAGGAAAAGCTGCTAAAATTCCAGCAGGGTGTGAGTTTGACTCTAGGATAAATGATATTTTCTTAAGTGCAAATATACCAGATGTACTCTGCATTATGTCCTGCATTTTTCACCTCATAATGTGGATATAATTATCAAATGGACTGGAATACATGCAGCAAAATATATTAGTATTCCAGAAGCAGTGATGGGCCAGGGTTGAAATACCCTCTTGTTCCTCAGGGAGCCCCAGAGTCATGCCAGCATCCTACTGAAATTCAGGTCAGGTATTTAAAAATATGGTATGAAGACACAAAATGAAGGAGAGAAAAAAAAAAGGGGAATTTCAATATTCTTAATCAAAGTAAATGAATCTTCCCCTAGATGAAACTGTCTATGCAGGGTTTTTTAGGAAGAAAAATGGTGTTACAGGCTCCTGTGGTAGACTTGATGTTTGAAAAACCTTTGTCCAGCCAAAATTGAACTATCTGGAAATGAGATGAGAGACACTTAATCGTAGTGTAAGAAGGAAAACTTTCAAAACCTCCAATGAGATTTTGCTATTTTCCTGATGAAATGCCTGGAGAGAAGCATTCCTATGGGCTGAGGATGCAGAGGACAGATGAAGACAGCCTATGACACAGATCAAAGGTGCAGTGAGCAAAGCACCAGCCAGTGAGATTGCAGTTTGCTTGTCATCTCTGCCCCTCAGACAATTTTCAGAGGAGACAAAGAGCGTTTATACATGCTGAGGATGCCAGTGGTTGTTTACACTCTTGGAGACCGGTCAGATCCATTGGTAGGACTGGAATTGTTTCCCAAGACTTCAGTTATGCTCGAACTCTGGGAGCAAACCAGTAATGTTACAGACCTTGTATATATTCTCTAATTGCTGCAGAATGGGCTGGGCACTTGGAGGTGTTCCAGTTAGACACACCTACTCATTGTGCCACAAAATAATGATGTGTTGGACATGAAGACGACTTTTTCACGTTATTGATTTCTCTCAGACCCAGGAATGAAGTCCAGTTGCTTTTAAGCATAAGAGGAGAAACAAACGTTCTTTAGTGGAATTAATTTTAAATTACGTCAACCAGAAGATGTCCTTTGCTGCCATGGCAGAAAGTTTCAGGGAGATATCCAAGGGCAGGAAGATTGATGGAAAAGGAATTGTTGGGGAAATGTAGCAGGAGTTCAAAGAACTGTGCGTGGTAGTAAACATATTATATTTTTTATTTGCCTTCTGCTCTGAGACTTACGAAAAATCAAAGCAATTTTCCTGGCTACAAGCTACAACTGTAAACCTCATGAATACCAAATATAGAGATAATCCAAACACATTTGCATTCACAGTTTGTGCAAGTAGATAGGCCAGTTCTGTGAGCCATTTGAAGAAATTCGCGGGTGCTATGGCAGGGTTTGACCTTGCCAATATTTTATACCGAAAGAAGGAAAGTTGCCATTTGGAGTGCAGACTTGAGAGGGAAAGGTCAGATAATTCACTAAAGGCACTATTTAATGTACATTTTCTGAGCACAAATGTTGATATGTGAGAAGTAGCGTTGATTAAATTTGGTGTTTTAGGTCCCTGTTAATACTGTAACACTTAATGGATTGCCATGGAAAATCATGAGCAAGAAAAACCACAGGAAGAACAGCATGATTCTTTAATTATGCAAGGAGTAAGAGGGTCATCTATTTTTCCTAATCAAAATTGGTAGCAGCTAGAGAAATTGTGAGTTGTTGTTTAATATGTAAATAATCTAACTCTTCTTTTAAAAATATTCCATGCTAATGCCTAGTGCATGACACAAATACTTAGCAGGCCAGTGGGCACAGGGAAAACGCTGCTGATTCTTGTTAGAGTTTCACTCTGCCATGGGGAGTGCCAACAGCAACAGCAGGACATGGAGCCCTGCTTCAGCACCCACCAACACTTTTGACATACTCTCTGTTACTTAATAAATTAAAAATGACCCAGTCAGTTCTGAACTGGCCTCTTAGGATCTGAGGCAGTTTGTCAAAGTCACTGCCACATTCTGGGAATACCTTTGGAGTCTGCAGCTCAGCTCATGATCAGAGATGAGGAAGGGCACAAAGAAGTCTGTATCCCATTCATTCAGCCTATCAGTGGTTGAATGGTCTCTCGGAGCCTGCTGTGATACAACACAGATTAAAGCAAGCCTTAGCTGCACTGTGAGCCTGGGACAAGCTCTCTGTATTCCTGTCTGTATGAGCCTTTTGAGACAGAAGTGCAACAACAGCAAGAATGAGTGATGGGGGCCTGGTGTCCAATGCAAAGGCCTGTAATGTGTGCTGTGATGAAGATAAACAGAGCACTGATTTGTCGCAAGGACGGACACGGCCC
>VZTG01009285.1:90618-114899 GCA_013397845.1 Melanocharis versteri | reverse complement strand
ACCTGCTCAAGCCACCGCCTTCACGGGCAAATCGACCCGGGGCGTCGCCGCCGTGGAGCTTTCTGGGTAATGCAGTTCATCGAGGCAGCCCCGCCGCGCGCCCTTGCTGGCCCTGGACTACAGCTCCCAGAAGGCCGCGTGGTGAGAGGCGGGCGCTCTGATTGGGCGAGCCGGGCCCGCGGGGCCGCTGAGCGCGTGCCGGGGCGTCCCGCCCGTCCCCGGGAATTGCGGCTCCCCGGGAGTAGCCGCAGACTCGCGGTGGGCTGCGAGGAGGGAGGGAAGATGCCCCGGGGAAGCGCTGCCGCCTTGTAAAGCAGTGCGCGGTGGGCAGCGCCCTGCGTCCTGCGGTGAACCCACACCGAGCAGAAGAAGGTTCCGAGGCCGTAGCTCAAGGCTGGGGCGCTTTCCCGGGAGCAGCGGCTGAGGAGAACGTGGGCGACTCGCTGGGCAGTAAAGCTCCCCCAGAGCACCCCCGGGCCAGGGGAACTCCCAAGCAGCTGTATGCCCCTGTACGCTGCTACATTTGTTGCTACATTTACTTCAACATTCAGTATTTGGGGAAAATATCCCCAGAGAGAGATATTACAGGGAAGACCTGTAATAATTAGCGAACATAACTTACAAAAAGAAAAAAAAATATCGAAGTGTCCACTGTGCGTAGATTAACAGCAAAAAATGAAAGACCTGACTGTGTTCTAGTACCAGTTGGTGAGGAATAGAAATTTAGTAAGAGCTCTTCAGTTTGACAGAGATAGGTGTGGCAAGATCTAATAGCTGTAGTTATAAAAATGGAAGTATCCTAATTGATGTTTTTAACATTTGTTAATCTCTTGTGTTTCATAGTTCAATGTCTCATAACAGCTTAATGAAAACAATATCATTTGAACGTTGGCACCACCAAGGTTGAACAATCACGACAGCAAGTAATCAAGCAGCTCTTTCAGTCCCATGCCTCTATTACATTAAATCTCTGTTCTTTTGGCAGGCAGCATATTAGTACTCTACTCTGAGTCTGTGATACTGACTACAGAAATCAGGTACAGGTATTTGGTAACACCAGTACATTCCAATCAAAAGAATCTGGATAATGTGTATAATATTCTTTAGCATGCTGATAACTTGCATCTTCAAGCACTAGGCTTCAAGGGTGGGGTGTACTTTACTGTCTTGCATAAAGCAGCTGTTCCCCAAAAGGATAATCCAGCGAAGATGTCTTTGCCTGTATCCCATAGTCCTCCTTTGCCATAGGTAATGTGTTATTTCAGGCCAACTAATAGCACTGGGGGGGAAAATAGATACCCTAGTCCTTCTTCCCCATCTTTGGTGGTGGTGCAATCTCATCTGGGTTCCTAAGCCCACTCATCTCCCACAGAGGGCACTCTTGGAACGATCTGTTCCAGTTCCAAGCCATGCTGAAGCTATATGGATAGCGATACAAGTAATACCAGTAATTCCTCTTGCTCTCCTTTTCTGACTCCTCTACTGCTTCCAAGGTCAAAACTGAGAGCATCCTCCACTTTGTGTACTGCCTGACAGGAAAGTTGCTGAAAACAAGAAAATACTTTTTGTGATCTTTCTGACCCCAGCTGCCCGTTTTATCCCTAGTTTGACAGCTAATCCAGCCATTCTCAGAATCTACACACATGTTGTCAAATGTATGTATTTAGTATTTCTAAAATGATAATGAGAATAGCATAACTTACTGTTTATTCTATTTCTTTGCACTTCTTGTTTCAGTGTTGTAATCAACAAATGGCCATAGTTCATGCTGTGTACTTGACGAGGAACAGTACAGTCCCAATGCCAATGAAACAACTAGAGCAGTAACATTTTCACCTCATTACCTCAAATTACAACTTCAGCATTTTATATGCACTTAAGTAAAAATGAATTTAGCTTCTGAATTTATTGAACATTCATGCCTGTTGGTGTAAAAGATAAGAGATTAGGTTTATAGCACAGTTTTTACATTTCTGTGAATAGCAATGACAATTCCTCTGTATGGCTTTTACTTTTACCTGTACATTCCATCCCACGCCCAAAAAGAAAGCAGTTAGCTACAGGTTCTTCAATGAAAGTCACAGAAAAAGTTGCATGCTTCATATACTAACTCTGTAATTACAGGAAATTCTACTTTTAAAGAACTTTGGTTTTTTCCTGGCAAGCCTTTTTCCCCCCTCCAATCTGTTCACACAGGCTTGGTGTCAGCCTGGTTTTAATAACTTCAGTCAGTGAAAGGTTATGCCTCCCTCAGCCAACAGAAGTTCTCTGCGGAGTAACATAGGTTGCAAGAGAGCACAACAGTTTTTATGTATTTGAAAAGACATAAACAAAATGTATGTATTTGCCATTTTACAGACTTCAGTAATTACTGAGTGATTAAGTAACTCACACTATATGCTCTAGAAATAGCAAGTGAAACATGAAGAGAGTGAAAATGACCTACTGTGGTCAAGAGATAATGCAGCTGCTTAACTGTCAGCATCTAATTCATATACCAACAAGGAGAGCATTTTCCTGGAGTTCAAAAGCAGAAAATTATCTATGATTTCCCTTCACCTCAGAGTTAGCCTTCTACGCAAATTCATGTCAGATTTTGTAGTGCTTTCCTTGGAAGCGTCACATTAGGCCTTCCTGGTGTATCTCCCATGGCACTCTATGCTGTACTAAACAGAGATGATCAGTAAATACCTTTTCAGTAGGTTAACTGAGAACTTGTTCCATAGGGTACACAGGTGAGGAACACTATCAGGGTTAATGTGGCTTAACCTGCATCTTTATTAGAAGTTTCGCAGATTATGTGTTTGAAGAGAGTTAATGAATCATGGATTATTCCTAGCCACACCTCATAAGGTGCCTCTGAAGTAATTTTAAAGTAAGTGCTGCAGAAAAGGTTGAACAGTGATGCTCAGCTATGATAAAAGTTATTCAGGAAGGATGTTAATGTGACAAAGCAATCACCTCAAATAGGCACATGGCAGATTATGTTTCCCTGACTTCAAGAACTGAAAAATCGTTAAGAGAAAGAAAAATACAGTAATGAAACAACGCACTCTGTTTTTTCTGTACCTTTAATCAAATTCTTTATATGATATATGCAAGTTACATAAATAATTATCAGAATAAATAAACTTAAGTATCTCTCACAGTCTATTTGGAAAGCAAGAAGGGAAGCTCAGAGAAACTAACCACATACTTTAGCCTTTCCTAACAAAGTCCAGTAAATTCTGTAAAACAAGGTGAAATTACATGAGGCACCCTCAGGAGGCAAAAAGGGCTTTTCTTATTCTCTCAAATCCTTTCCCTGGCCTTTGTCCACCTGCCAGCTCTAACATTCATCAGGCTCTTGCTGAGTGGGATAATTCATTAACCTGGACAAAAATTAACTTCTCCCCCTCAGGGCTAGTGAGTTAAGTTCATTCATAAAAAAACCTAACAGGCATTACCACCAAAGCAAAATGGGTCTTGAAAGCAAACAGGTAGGTCCAGGAAAGTAGCTCAAGCTACATGAGACAAAAATAATTGATGGTAATATAAAATGCTACAGGCTTTAGCTTCCTGGAAAAAAAGTTTCAGGCATTTCAAGAGTGCAGAAAATCTTGGATTGATCTTGGATTACTTTTGTGAAGGCGAATGATGAGCCATGATTCAACATTTCAAAAGTAGACTCAGACTGTTATGTTTGTCCAGGATCAAAAATGAGTTTGATGGTACTATGTGTGCTTGGTGTTAACAGCGGAATAGAAATATAGCTGAAAGAAGAATTACAGTGAAAGTACTGAGCAAATAATACAAAGAACATAGTAAATACCAAACCTGAAATGTAAAATGATTAAGATGGGACAAAGAAGAGCAACAGATGCCCATACGGCTCTGGCACATGAATAAAAGCCAGGCCCAAATCAGTGATAAAGGCGTATTAAAGTTCAAACCAGTTTTACATGAGAAATGCAAACCGCCTCACAAACCCCACAAATCCCACATTTTCATATCTTGCTAGCATTTTAACAATAACCGAGGAAAACAGCCATTAAAAAATTTCCATAGCACATGCAGCCAGATCAGCAAAATTAATGAAAAAGCAGAAGCATGAAGAAATGCCAACAGTTTCTTTCCCATTAACATTTCTATGTTGTTTGTATCAACAACTGGCTGATACATACAAAGTTGCTTGAGTACCTGAACAGCCTGAGTTCAAAAGGAGAGGAGAAAGCTATCTCCTCAGGAAGGTCTTGAAACGATGCAATTTTCATTGTAATTGATGGGGTAAACATCAGCCTTTGAAAAAGTAAAGAGAGATGTCCCATCCAATGTCTGGCTACTCTAAGACAGGTGACAGCATTCATTTACATCCAAGCAAGCACACAATCAGAAAACAGACTGAGGTAGCGGGCAATGCTCCAGACTGATGAGTATTTGCATTTCTCTTAATGTGAACTGCAAGAACTAAACCCCCAAGAAATGCACTGATAATCTGATCAAAGTAGAACTTGGCAATGGTAGGAAGATAAGGGGAATGATTCTGGCTCAAAGGGATTGACATTGAAACCAGCATCCTCTTTGTTTCCCCATGGGCATCTCCACTTGCAACTCAGATTGCCATTCTACAACAGTGTGTATTTTATGAAGATCAGGAAAAATCCCTACTCCCTGTGTTGTGGGAGGCATAGCAACAGAGAGGGGCACTTACACAACTAACTAATTCTGCAGTCACAAGAACTCTCATGCTGCTTTAAAGAAGGGTTTTTCCTAACATTGCTTAACCTCAGGAGCCTGTACCACTGAAAACATCAGAGAATATTGATGAAAATGCACAGACTCATCTTATGGTACCAAATATAAAATCTACCTTTACTAAAGGACACCATTACTACTCACATTTAGTACTTAAAGATGCTCTACCAGCTTAACAGGTGAAGGGGAAATATCCCAGCCTCTTCCAACTCCTGAATACATCAAGAAAAGCTCTCACAATCCTGTCTATCCTAAACAAAGTGAAGGGCAACAATGCTCTACTTGCAGGCCTTTCCAGATATATCTTCAGCATATGCTTTGAACACTGGCATCAAACACCTTGAAGGCAGAAGAGTAAGACAGAGCTGCATGGCCTCTTGTAACCTGAGAAAAGGATGCTGGACCAACTTTTCCCTTCTTACCCATCTGTGGTTTAAATAGCCTGCAACAGGAAAACATCCATGTACCTGCTCCTAATGAAGGCACATGCTACAAAATACAGAATTAGAATAAATACTGGAGTGAATTGCCAGAATGAAACAAAGGAGTGATGACATAGCAGAAATCTCAGATGGTAGAAAAGCTTTATACAAAAAGTAAGAAAAGCTACTTCATTATGAAAGTTTGATTACACAAAACTGTTTACATCCAGCAACAGAGCAGAAATGAAATGGCACTAAATGCACTTTGCATTGTGTTGCAGTTACAATATCCTAACAGGCACAAGGATACATTTCACAGTAAGACTAGGAGATTCTCCTGACAACAATAATCTTTTCAGTGCTTTTCAGTGCTTTCCCCTATTCAACATTAACTGCAACAGTGCTTAGAAACTTAGAAGATATGGCATGAAATAAATGTAATTTGCTGCAGATAGTATTTTCACATAACACATTAAAAATTTACAGGCTTACTAAGCACTGCAAGTTATGAAAAAGGAATTATAATTCTCTTTCATTAACATTAAAGACACCTTTCACCAACTTTAAGCTATTCAGTCCTGGCAACCAGGTCCATTCAGTGAAAAGCCTATTATTCTGTGTCTAATCAGACAAAGATTTCTCCTCAGCATGCAGATAAAAGGGATAGGCTATCATCCGTAACTACATAATATTTCTGACTGAAAGCAGTCATCCTCAATTTTGTCACGTTTGATCACTTTCAGAAAGATATTAAGGCTGCCCAGGGAAGACATTACAGCAACCTTCTTCAGTTAGTTTTCTCTGTGGGCTGAGATCATAGCTCTCCCTGTTTTCCAGGTACAGTAAATGAACACCAGCATAAAACTATCCTTTAGCCATCAGAAGCCAAGTACCTCTGTCCATTTCAGAGTACGCTTGAGCTAACACCACAGCTTATAGCACCAGTTCTACCTTTGATCCAAACCATTACCTTGCTACCCCAAACCAAACCAAAGCTTAATATAGCTGTGAATACTAAGGGAACTGAACCTGATTAAAACCAGTCCAGGCAAGAAAGAACCAAACATCTCTGCTTACATTTTATTAACCTTTTTCTCTCACTCTCTCTCTTTCTCTATTTATACTTATATATATATATATGAGCAGAGAACTTTGTTACTTATCAGCCCCACCCCAAAATTTTGCTCTCAGTCCCAGTTCTATTTTGGTATGTCTATAATTTTAAAGCTCTATTTAAGCAATTAACAAAACTGAAGTGGTATTGTAGCTTGTAAAACAAGATACTGTACTTCTTTTTAACAAAAAAATTACAGCTCTTGTCTCTTTGGAGAGATCTAGAACATGCCTCCAGACAGCAATTCAGAACAGGAATGAAGTATGAATTATGAATAAAGTCTTGGAGAAGCCCCTCAATTATAAGCGGAGATTAAAGAAACCTGCACCAATTATGGTGTCCTAGAGTTACCTGGTATGAATTCCTCTCCATTTCTAACAGCAGCTCATTATGTTGCTATTTACAGTTACATATATGAGCTCTAATGCATAGATTTAAGTTTGACAATTTCAAAATCTAAAACCAGGTGAGCAAAATTACTCACTGCAGAGCTGGAATCAGCAGCAAATTTACATTTTGCAGATGTGATGAAATCTTTTCTCCAAGGTACTTCCAAGTCTTTATGAAATCACAATTTCAGACTAAGCATATCTTATTTGCATATGAAATAAATTTTCATAATTCACATTCCCCTGAAAATACGCACAGAAGCTGGACAGGATATTTACCCTAGGACATAGTAAACTGATCCACCTGATCTTTACAAGTCAGACTTAGAAATATCACACAACAATTTTATGTGCATTGTGGTTGCAAGTACCTTCTTCTGTTTTTTAACACAAATTTCGGTTTACAAGGGCATTGTTTAAAATACACAATACACACATGTCAACCTGATTTAATTTAACACAGAATTTCAACCAGAATCCTCTCATAGCCTGGTTAGGGGGCATGAGAGTTTTAGGTATGAAATAATGCCCGAGATTGAGTAAAGACTATTACATTTAGATTCAAAATTTGTTTCAGTTCTAGTACACCTGCTTTAACAAAACCAACTGTAAGCAGTTACAGTTAAGACTTTAGAGATAATAGGGTATATATTTCAAAACTCAATGACAAGTTATTTTTAACAGTAATTTCTGTAACATGGCTACAAAAGAAAGTTTTACATAAGACTGATTATCACACCCCTCCATCTCGTTATTTTCCCATTTTCAGACGAGTTTTAATCCACACCCAGAAGTTAATTTTTTAATTTTCAGTTTCTTTGAACATTTTGCTCAGCTGTTGAACTAGTGCTACAAGCTCAGGGTTTCCCCCAAGCGATTCGATTTGTTTATAGGCTTCAGATTCAAGCTCTTTCAATGTATTCCGAGTGTACTCAAAGGAACCAACATTTTCAAGGTAATGTACACAGTATTTTTTTATATCTATGTTCTCTGTCCTTTGACGTAAAATGTTTTGCACCTGAGTACTTTCGGGTCTTGACCAAATTGCATGAATGGTTGGGAATGAGAACTTGCCCTCAGTTAAGTCTTCACAAAAACTCTTGTTCTCACTATATTCTTTGGAGTGCAAGTTGGCATAGTCATCTCTTATTTGGAAGAAGAGACCAAGTGTGTTAAGAAGTGGCTTTAAGTCTTCTTTATAATTTGAGAACAGCTGCATGAGGCCTACAGCTAATCCGAAGAGACCACCTGTCTTTTGCAGTACCATAGCTTTATACTCAGCCTCCGTAGGACAGGTGTAAGTATCCCTCCAGTAAATATCCAAGCCTTGACCTTTATGGAGTTCCAGAAGTTGACGGGTAAAAACTTTAACAGCATCTGGATGATCAAGAGTTAAAACCTTCTCTAAGCCGAGAAAATAAACATAATTAGCACAGTTGATTACAGATGGAATTCCATAGATACTGTGTGCCACTGGAAAGCCCCGTCGCAGCTTTGAGTTATCTTCAATATCATCCACAAGTAGACTTGCATTGTGCAACATCTCTGTCACTTCAATGATAACCTATCACAAGAAGAGAAAATTGTTAAGTCTGTCACTGTAATTTAACCGCGAGTTTTGCAAGACTATATCTAAAATGGATAATATTTAAAGAACCATATTCTCTATAACTGAGGTTCCTCTTTAGACAACTTGCTTTTACTGTTAGTAGATTTATGATTCTCTTCATCATCCAGTTTGCTCTAAGTCCTGGATCATACAGTCTTTTGCGTAATGTTTTCAGATTCAAAGTTAACTTACTCCCTGAAGTGCTTCCACTTGCATGCTCCTCTTCACTGTTGCTACAGTTCTAAAACAAGCCATTGTCTAGGAGTCATGGAGTAACTGTTATTAGAAACATGACTAGGGGAAAAGAAAATAAATGTAGTGTTTTGAAATGTTTAGATTTACAAACCTGAAATCCCCCAAAGTCAGTTCTTCAGAGGGTCAGGTATCATCCATTATCACATTTCTCTTGTGAACCTTGTTTTGATAAGCGGAGAGAGTTCATTTTTCTTTTCCCACACTTTGTGCTGTTATATTCAGTACTGAGCTCTTAAAGGACAGACTATTCCCTCTGAAACATCATTTGGAAAATTTGTGGCAGAAAGACAACAGCTACAATTTCTTTTGGGAAGCTTCCTACAGACTGCTTGTTACTAGGCAGACCATTACCACACATCACCTGAGGAGTGCAATAAACCATTCTCAACATCAGGCTTGTAGCTGACTACATTTAAATAGAATGGAAACTTAACAACTCAACAAAAAATGAAGAGTCTTAACACTCTATGCTGCTTTATTCCACAGCTGCCACGCAAGCAACAGGTACATTCAGCACCTGCTTAAATGGATATAAATTTAAGCATGTAAAACTGCATACTGTATAAACTCACGGCAAAACACATCTGATTAAGATATGATTTTAAAGCTAATGAACCAATTACACTCGTTAGCTACAAACATTGCATTCATCGAAACAACTCTTGAAAAGTACTAAGCCCACCATAAAATGGCAGCAAATATCTAGTATGGTCCCATTTGGTGGGTGCTGTAGGACAAAATAAGGTCTTTGCTGTAAGCATTTTCTTGAGCACCAAGCCACCTGGTGTTCAGTGAACATTGTCCCAAAGATTAAAACTCAAACCCCAGCAATTTAATCCCTTTCCCAAGATACGATTGCAAGAACAACCTACTTAAGCACTCATGAAATCAAAGGATAGAGTACTTACTGAAGGCAACTTTACACACCTGTTTGTTTGAATATACCTTTGGTCTATGATCTCATTCTCAGTACTATCAGGAACGTTTCCCTGTGCTCTGTGAACTCATTGGATAAGTCTATTCTAGCATTTCTCTTGCTAACCTATTTCATATCACCATCAGTTGCATGACCTCTTGCAGCTCCCATACATTTAAGGTTTAAAGGAAACAGAGTTTCATTACTCTGTGTTTCCACCAAATCTACAGCAGTAAAAGAGACATTAAAGCATTGGTTTTCTTCATAAAGATAATCAAAACAAATGGTCCAAGTTTTCAATAGCAGTTACATGATCATCAGTTTAAAAGTGACAGAACTGGTAAATTCTGCTCACACAGAGGCACTGCAGCTTTAGTTTGCAACAGCACTAAGCAGAAATGGACCACAATGTCATGGGTGCTCAGCAAAAGGGCAGGAGGTAACAGTCAGATTGCAACATTAAAAAATCCTAGTTGAATAGAATGGAAAGGTTTGTTATAATGAAAGGGGTTCAGCATGAGAAAACAGGCCCTGGGAAGCTGCAGAAACCCCATCACCAGATTCTCAAAACTCAGCAGGGCTCTCAGAAGCCTAAACTAGCTACAGAGCAAACTCTGCTTTAAGTACAGGGCTGTCCTAGATAACTTCCAGAGGCTTCTTCCAATCTGATTTCTAATCTGTGATATTAGACTAAACCCATACGTACAATACACAGGTTGCTATATTATATGTTTTATTTGGATATTTGTCTGAGCACAAAGGGTAAGATGTGTCTAGCTGAAAGACAGAATAAATTTTGCTAGATAATTATACAGACAGGCTGAAAAATAGAAGAGTTCCCAGATCACGAAATGCAGCCTCTTAAACCACTTAAATCACTTTGCTGCTTGAAAGCTATGAAGCGTCACTCTTAAGCCACCCTAAAAATGACTGTTTCACAAACTCTGTAGATACTTCTGCCAATAATTAATGAAATTAACAAAGGACCTACTGGGTGTCAAAAGCCACAACCAATTATATTAACTTCTTATATTGCCGTGGACAGAAAATACTTTGCACACTCTGTATGTAGTTTAGCAAAACTGCAGTCTAACCTAAACAGGAGGATAATTTTTCATTTGAAAAGCCACAGTGTTTAAATACACAGCCATGCATCTTGCACACTTTGTCCAAGAGAAAAGGGAATGGGAATTCCTAGATAATGATTCTCTTTAGAAAGTAAGGACTGCAGACTATGATATAACCCTCTCAGTTTTAGGTGTGTAAAGTTGAATTGCTGTCTTTGATATTCTTGTACCAAAATCTTAAATTTTTATTTTCAAACACTATACTTGTGAAGTCTACAAGGTAAATGTCTAGCTTCTTTTGTAAGTAACTAAAAACTCAGTGTTAATAACTGAGTTATGTTATGTTAAGTGGGTAAAAATGATAGCTGCTTATCTACAACTTCAAAAGTTGAACACACTTGGAAAGAAGTAACTATTCTAGTAAAACACAGAAGTAATTTCTTTAATGTTGCATCACAGTAAAAGCTTTGCACTGAAGTTGTCTTCCTGAAAGTTTACTTTATATTCAGAAATCAGTGCATTTAAGATTTCTTATAATTTATGCTATGTAAGAGAATCATCTATTACCAGTAGTCTTAGAAGAAAGAACAACCTTTTAAAAATAATTAGCCAGTACCTGTATTTTATCTTCCGGAACATTCAGCCAGTGATTAAAGGCCTGTGACAGTTTGGTTCTCACTTGCTTACCTACAATAAAAATATTACAGGCATTTATAAAAATAACAAAGTTCATTATTAGGGACAACAGTTTGTCTTAACAACTATAGCTGATTTGAGACCCAATTGAAAAAACTGATCAGTGTGATGACATGAAGTGGAAAATATATCAGTGCATGGCTTGTTTCCTCATTGTGAGTAAACATCAACTAGCAGCAGTTTCAGTTTTAAACACTTCACAGGAATATGCAAAGCACATATTTACAGGTTATTATATTCAGTTTTCACAATTTAATTAGTAAGAGATCCTGAGCATGTTGGTAGCCTGTACAGATCAGTTAGTTTGCAAGACATGTTAATTTTAAGATTAAAAAGTTTCAATTATGATTCATTATTAGTTGAAAGTATGAGTATTTATTGAATATCTATTTCTCTCAATTTTTAGGTCTTTCTCCTGTAGTGTTATTCTTCACTTGCTAGTGTAAGTTTGTAAAACAGGAAAGTGATATCTCATATACTTACCTAATAACGCTAAACAAAAATCTGAACAGAACATTCTGAACAGAACAGAACTTTCCAAGAATTCAGACATTTATCTTATACCCAATAAATCTACCTACAAATAGGATTTGGTCTGCTTTGGTAAAATGTACTTTGTTGGAGCTAGGCAGTCAGCCTGTTTCATAGGAATGAAAGACAACATCAAATGACCAAGTTCAGTGTTAAAACAAGTTGTTCTGTTCAATCTAGATGCTTTCTACATGACAGAGTGAATTTCAGTAGAAATCAACCTTATGCCTATACATTATAGATGCCCGCTTTCTTCAGTAATTTGCTCATTTTCATATACAAATATCCATTCAGCGTTTAGTCATGTTCAATATGAAATAAAGTCATCCCCTATCTACACTGAGATAATTCTGCTCTGAACTTTGAGAAGCTCAGCTATGTGTAATATCTTGGAATAAACACAAGACAGGTTTACAAAAACAGCTACATGATCATCAGTTTAATAAACAAGCATTTGGAAAAAGCTTTAAATAAACTTCGAAGCAGTGCAACATAGACAGCCATGGAACCTGTATTACTTGACTCAAGTTGTACTGAGACATAACTGAGATATTCTGCAATACTAAGCCTCATGTTGATAATTTCATCTTGCCCATAGCACCAAAGAAATGTCAACATTTTAATCTCTCCCTAAGGCTTCTCTATGACTGTGTAACCAGCATATATAGAACAGAATAATAAAAGTGGGTAAATTCACTCGCAGTGATAGACCCTGGAGAAACTGGACTGAGAATTTTTCCCCTTCTATTTAAGTCACCACCAGGTAAGCAACAGCTTTGTGAGTTGGGCTCTGTAGGAAGGGTGATAACCTTCCTCCCTAGACCAGAGGTCTGCAATTTTTGTCTCAGTTCTCAATGATTTCCACTGCTTCCTGTCATCACCATCTTCTGGTTTTCACTAGACAAGATGAACAAAATGGTCCTCTTTTTCCCCCCAGCAGCTCTGTCCTCTGCTTCTGCCACATGTGAACAGGCATTCTTACCTGGACATACACTGTCATTGGCTTGTTTTCTCCATTTTTGTCGTCTGTGCTCAGTTTTAAACACTAACAGTTTTCTGCAGAAGGATTGTTTTGTCTCTCCTTGAGAGTAACTGTTACAAACATCTGCCAAACTTTATGGCTAAGCAGTTAAGGATTAACAAGTATTTAATCACATCCATAAAGAAAACCAGTCAGAGATAATATCACATTAAGGAATTGTACCTTATCTATAGCTGTTTATTCTCTTCCAAATTACATAGATACAGACAACACCTGGGTTTTTTTTATACTAGGCAGCTTATTCTGTTTTTCTGAATGTGTTTCCTAGAGAATACACTTAAAGAATACAGGATGTTCAGCAACAAGCATCATTTCATCATGAGGAACTCGACTACTAGCATGCACTCTAAATGGATTAGTAACATGCACAAAGGATTAAGCCACTTCAGTTCCTTAGTACAGACAGCACTTGAATTGTTAGACTTGTCTACCCTGACTAGCAAGGCCTCCTAGACACCGACTATTCAAAGAAAAAACACTACCTGTATAGTGAAGCATTTATCTTCCCTTTCTTAGGTGCAGATCTGCTTGTCTTCTAAGGAACATTACTGCTACATAAATGCTATTTTACCTGATTCTGAAGTCAATCTTACCTGGTCTATGTGATAGTACAGCAATTTTCTGTATGCACAATTTATGCCTGCAGCCATATTGAGACGGCAAAAGACCAAACCCCTCCAATACTGGTCTCTAAAGCCTGGATGCAGAAGACTCTACTCCTTGCCACACCCCTCCTCTCCCCAAACTAGACAAGACAACAATACAGGGACACTAGGACAAAATTAAAAGGAGCACTGCCAGAATTATCCAGTTTCTTCACTGCTCTGTTAATTATTCTAAGCAAGCTATTGTAAAATTGAAGAATAGATGTCTAACATCCAAAATTAGAAGATCTACCTACTGTACAGAGCTATAATAACAGACATTACTGCACCAAGCTTTTATCAAAGCTCTGCTAAATGCATTTGGTTTAATCTGCCTAAGATCCCAAATTATTACCCAAATCAAACAGCAACTACAGAAAGCTTTTCTCCTTAGTAATGCTGGTTGAAAAAGGTGAGAAAAATAGTCAGAAATTCCTTCAACAGCTAAGAATGTTAAAGCTTTATCCTCAAAACAAATATCAAGATAGATTAAAGATGTTGTACTGAGGACATTCCCTCTACCTCTTCAGATGAGATGCTTCTCATCTAAAGGAAAAAAAAAGGAAAAAAATCAGCCAACTTACTCTTTATTTACACACTTGTTCTTGTGACAGGGCACAGACCCAAAAAGTAAAGACCTCCGTCCTGGACAGGCTCCTGGTTGGTATTGCTTCACTCTTCCTGTATTAAAGTAACCACAAATTATGCCCTTAAGGCAGCACCCCACTTACAGAGAGGGCACATGAAAGGACTAGAACAGCATGGGAAAGAGCAGAGGGACTATTAACCTAGCCCCCACTAGAGCTAATTCAACTCATTAGCTCAGCAGAGAGCTCAGCTTTTTGCTAGGTTAGCTTTCTGCCAGCTTTATGTACTGAGTCAGCTTATGCAGCGGATCTGCCACAATCAGTACAGGGCGAGCAGCAGATGCTGAGGACCAGGGGCAGGGGCATCGCCCTTCCAGAGGAAGAGTGCTCCTATATTACCTCAGCTGTATTGTACACTTGCACATTTAGCTGCATCCTCTGATGGATTAAAACTAAATGGATAAAGTCCCCAAGCAGATCTCTTCAAGCAGCTACAAGAACACTACAAACAGCGTAAGTGAACTGCAGGAAGACAAGCAGAAAGCAGGCCCGTACACTTTTAACCTCGGCAGCCACTTGTGACCGATTAAGGTCACTGATAGAACTCTCTAGTGTAACTCCCCTGCTCAGAATAGGATTAACTAGTCCAGGGCTGTGATCCTGATTTTTGCTTTGTTCCTTCTCACAATCCTGAATGCCACTATCCCATGGTCGCTGCAACTAAGGTTGCCTCCAGTCTTAACGTCCTAACCAATTCTCCCTTTTTTTTTTGAAGTGGAAGTCCAGCATAATGCCTTCCTTCATCAGCTCCTTGATCACCTGTGTTAGCAAGAGATCATCAGTACATTCCAGAAACCTCCTGGACTGCCTGTGTCCTGCTATGATGCTTGTTCTACTATACTGTGAGGTAACTGAAGCCTTTCATAAGAATCAGGGCCTGTAAATATGAAGCATCTTGCAGCCATCTGAAGGTCTCATCTGCTTCTTCCTGCTTAGGGGGTCTGTAGCAAACACCCACTATAGCATCACTCCTATTGATCTGCCCTTGAATCTTAACCCATAAGCTCTCAACAGGCTCATCTGAGTGAAGGTAGAACTCCATGCAATTCAACTGCTCTTTCACATAAAATGCAACACCCATTCCTTCCAAGCCCGGATTGTCTTCCTAGGCCATCCACAACCATCCATTGCAGCACTCTAGCTGTGTGTTTATACCACAATAAAATTGTTGCCCTACAGTTGCATGCCAAACTCTACCTCCTCCCTTTTACTCCCAATAATGTATGCATCTGTATAAAGGTACTTCAGAGAAGCATCCAATCCTGCAGATCCCCAGAAAAAGCAAGAGCTTCCCCTACCAAGTTCTGTTCATACTTCCTTGTTGGAGTGCTGGGATGATTTGCCTTCAGATCTGCTCTACAGATAACTAAGTGTCTTGTTCAAATCAGCCTATACCCCTTGTTTGCAAGTTCACTAATTCCTTACTTGACTGTGTATAGTCATTTTCTTTTACTGTCATTTCTACTTTCGCCCTTACTTGGATAGGTGGAGGCTATCTCCTCCTGGTAGTCCTTGCTCTACAAAGGAGGTCTCAAGGCCATAAGAGCCAAAGCTCGGCTATCAGTATGAGCTGCGCAACTAACTGCTGACAGGCAGTATCTGTTTATTCCTCCTGATGGTGAGAACAGGGTCATGGGGAAGATCCACCTGGCTTCCTGTGCCCTTGGCCCTCATTCCAAAGGCCACATGGTCTTGCTTGATAAGCTTTAGGCACCCCCTTGCCATATCCATTAATGCTCAAGAAGAGCTGTAAGGCTAAGTATTTTAAAGATGAAACACACCTTGGCAGTCCTTCTCTCACATCCCTATCAGCGGTATCCAGAAGCAGCAAACTGCCCTAACACAAACCACATGTGGAACCCTCTATCTCCTACAGGAGTCAGTCTCTCCGCTATCACTTGCTGCTGCCCTAGGTGCTGTTCTGATGCTTGGTTGTATAAAATGATAGAATCATTTAGGTTATAAAAGGCCTATAAAGAGCTTCCAGCCATGTGTCTTCTTTCAGTGCACTGAACCTATTTGGCAATTGCACATCTGCTCAAGGATCAGGAATCTCTCTCCCGGTGTCAGAAGCCACCAGACTTCGCCACTGTGGGAGTACCTATCTCCCAACCTGATATGCAAACTACTTCTGCCTCCCCTCGTCAATATACCTGGAGGTTTCAGACTCCTGAATCTGTAGAGTCTTGTAATTTTTGTTATTTCTGATGCTGTGCAAGCCTGCTGGCCCCCTTCCACCATTCCTTTGCTTGGTGACACGGGCTTTCCACAACCACACACCTTTAGGAGCAGGGACATCACTTGCTTCTGGCTAGTGGATGCCACCAGGCATCCCTGCAGCTCCCAACCTAGAGAGGTGCAGCCTCCCTCAGGAACTTGGCCCAAGCTGAGGCCTCTGATGTGCTGTGTAGTTGTGCCAGTGGTAGGGATCTTGGCCTGTTGTGCTTAACTCCTTCACCAGGCTGATCAAGTTCAACAACCTAGCAGAAAAAGCTGAACAACAAAGCCAGTCTCGATTGTTTAGCTTGCTGAACAAGACCAGGAAAGAGTGCAGCCAAGACCAGCAGGACAAGAATGGGAAGATGTACAGTCATGAATGGGATCAGAATCTGCCCCGTTCAATAGCAAGCTATTAACCGTATCAGTTTTATGACAACTGAAATTCCATAGACTCCTTAGTGCTGCAAAATCAGCTACTGCTGCTAACTCAGACTCTCAAAAATGAAAGATTCACCATGTGTGTGAATCAGGCCATTTTTGAGACAAGCCACAACAGAACCGATGAAAGTCAATCCTGCACTTTATGATACTAAATGACAGAATACTAGATTAAGCAGAACATCGCTAAAAATTAGTATGGCAATGTTCCACTACAATGAGATTTTACAAGAAAAGTTACTGTTTCAGAATCTGTTCTTCTCCCAAGCAATAATTTCTGCTCAAGAAGGAATAAACATTAATTACCATACTAAATATTAATTACCATACTAGCAGTTAAAATAGCACCATACTAAAAATACCTTAACCCTAGCAGCTTCCCTATCCTAGCACTGTTGGAAATCAAAGAAATACACAAGCTTACTTTAAGTATCACCCCAAAACTGTTAACATTAAAAGTCCTTTTTCAGCAAAGGGAAGCAGAGTAATCAATTTCCTCTACTGAGCGGTTAACCCTTAGCAATTATAAAAATTTTTGTTCTTACACTATCGACAACATCAGCAGGCACCATCCCTGCTACCAACCTTAATACTGTTATACAATCCCTTTTTATGCAAACAAACTTTGATATGGATCTAAATTAATTCAACGGTAGGTTACTAAACTGCTTGGAGAGTTTAACTAGTCTTACAAGATAAGGAACTGGACTACTGTAGGGCCATAGTGTACATATTTGACACTCAGCTGAGCTTTCTGCAAAGCCCCTCAGAGCTCAAACTGATCCAACAGAGAAACAGCTCCTTGTCCCTACCCTTGTGCCTGCTCACTAACAAGACAAGAGATTAACCAGGCAGGTTTTTAACAGGTTAGGTGATTGATACTACCTAATAATTTGATTAGTAAGCTGAGAACTGGCACAAGTTAAGCAGCAGGAGAATACTGCTAGACGCTTAGAGGATGGAATGAAACTGCCTCTTTCAGCAAGAGCTTTGTTGGATTAGCTCAGGCATCTCATTTGGGCTCCACTCTAGACAGGAACAGCATCTATATGCTCATTTTTTCCACCCTTACCGAGCACTGGTACTCATAGAGACTCCAAGATTCTGGCTCCTACCGATCTGTACTTGGCATAGCTGACCTTAGGCAAAGCCAGCATTTCAAACACAACAAACACAGTTTATTTATGATTGTGAACCTTCACTGCTTCACCTGTTACTCGGTACAAGCTTCCCACAGGTACACCACTTTCACCTGCCTAGTTTAAGAGAAGTTTTCTCTTTTGAATCACACCACCACTGCTGCATAGAGAGCAGTGTAACTTGTCTCTCACCTTCCCCAAAACATACACTAAATTAACAACAAGTCAACATGGTAAAGTGGACTATCACATTTATGATACTTCAGCAGGAAAGGATATAAAACACCTGTACTGCCAGCAAGTGTAGTGTTACATAAGCTACCAGTAGAGAGTTATTAGGGTTGAACTCACTAAGTAATCTAGCTACAGGAGTTAAGGGAAGGTTAAATGTAAATCCTAGATGCATCATTTAAAGTGAAAGGTAACTGAAGAGCTATTAGTCAAGCACTTTTGCCCCTAGAAGATTTTTTGGGCACTTTTTGCTGGTTGTATATTTCCTACTAGGAAGCTGAGCTTTTCTTCCTGGTACCTACAATAGCTTTAAAAATAATTAGCAGCTAAAGATGCAGAGGTGTTACAAAATCCTTGGTTAATGAGATAATCTAATAAAACAAAAAGTACACTTAAAGATGGTGTTCGAGGAAAGTAAATTTCTTCAGGACCAGGGCTTAGAAAGCTCTCTGTAATATCACAGACTCATTCTCAAGGTAGTTCTCTAGAAAGACCACCACCCAGTTCAACATAGCCAAAAGGAATACACATGAGGAAATGGGAGACAAGCCTTCTGGCATTAAAAAGGCATGCAACTGCCAAATTCTTTCCTTTTCTTAGTTTTCAACCCAGTGCTAACTGCCAATTTAAATGAAAGCACTAATGTTGGCAAGAAAATCCTGGATATTTGTAGAGGTTAATAATAAAATTCATTATACACAGGTATAATGAATTAGGACTCAGAGGACCCACCCTGCTGATACACCGTATATCCTATATATATATATATACATATACACACACAACATATATACACACAGTATATCTGTCTTGTTGCAGATGCGCAAAAGCCACTTAGTATTCTGACTGTGATTTATAATGCTACTTATTTGGCAGAAGGTCTTCTACCCTGGTCTGATACAATTTTGATCATGACAATTTCCTTAATATTTACCCAAATTTTTTATCTTCCTTAACTCCTTCATAATGCAATATAAGCTGGACAGAAGGCAACCAGGCAATCATGCAGTAGTCCCAATGACAAAGTTGTTCTGCCACTGTTTTTACAAAATTAGTCACTTTGATAGCCTGTATGGTCTTTCTTACACTTTAGGTGTACAAATAAAAGTCACAGCAATCTGATTGTTCAGTCAAAAAGGCTTCCAAGGGGCATATCCATGCAGCAGTTTGCTTTCAAACTGCCTCCTGAAAACTTCACGCGAATGTATTGCTGGTGACCTGATACTGCACAAGGACTGGCTGAACCTCTGACAGGTGAAGCAAGCCATGAATATGGACAGCTGAAACTGGCCATAAGAGCACCTGTCTCTACACATACCAAGGAGAATAAATTACATGAGAGGAGCAGGCTAATAAAAAACACCAAAAAAAACCCCAAAACAAAACCGAACCAAAAAAACTCCAATCAAAAAACTCGCAAAGATCTCCTAACCAATCAAAAAACCCTCAAACAACACCCCTCCCCCCTCAACCAAAACAAAACCCACAACCCACTGAGTTCAGTACATCAAGCAACTAAAGAACAAAACATTGTCAGCCCTGAGTTTAAAAGCAGGATCAAGTCTTCAGTACTTGCCCTCATCAGTTTTTAAAAGCAGCAAGTCAGCTACTCTGGAGAACAGAGTAACTGCAATATTGCTTACTACAATTGCAATATTAATATGGCAGTATTACAACAGACACAAGAGCTATGGTACCAACCTCACAAAAAAAAAAGGTGGTTCCATAAGAGGAAGAAAAGAATAAGTAAAAGTGAAACAATGAAAAGTGTTACTTTTTATTATTCTTAAATCCACAAATCAAGAATGGAAAAACTTCTTGGCCTATACTTCCCAAGACAAAAGCTGCTATAAAACAATTTTGATATTTAAAACAACATAGTACAAAGAAACTTGCCTGGTAGTTGAAGCAAATACTGGTACGGCTCTAGGATTCTTTTAGATGTTTCATCCATCCCATCCATTTCTTTATTTCCTAAGACGTAGTTCACTGTTAAAGAAAGTGCTATTAACACTACTTAGATTAAAAAACAGGAAAGAAAACAGTAGATGCATACCACTAAAATGTCAGCTGGCTCACAGGTTAGGTGCAAGTATTCCAATTTTGTGCATGACACCTTCAGTATATAAAAGGTTTCCAGAAGTCATTTTCCAAGGAAACACATATAATACATGCTAAATACAGTTTTCTTTAATTATTCATGAAGTTTAAGCAAACTCCTAGACTTCGTTTACTTTTTTGTACATAGTAGATTGCTTAGGTGATGAAGTATTTAAAACTTTACAATTCACAACAATGAAGCTCCACTGCAAGTCTTTAAAGACACTCATACAAAACTCCACATACGAACTCATACAGAAACACATATCAAACCTCACATGACTAATCTGATTAGACCTCCCTAAATGCTTTCTCCATACATTAAACACTCCAAAAGTGGAAATGTCTAAGAGCAGAAAATACACCTCAGACCAAGGCAACCTAAAAAAGTAGAATATTAGTTTCAGTCTTTTGATATAATTCCTCAATCTTTTGCTATAAGTCAAAATAGAAATATACCATTTTCCTACAACTGTTCAAGCATACAGACAGCTCTATACACTTTTCCATACACTATAACTGTAACAGACTCTTACGATTAATCTTTTAGGATCCAGGGCCTACAGAGCTCAACAATTTTCTATTGATTAGCTGCAATTCACATATTTCTAGTCATCTCTACCTGCATTTTTTTTCAGACTGTTTTCCGTAATAGATTTGCTGTCGTTTCAACCTCCAGTCTTCCTTGCTGCACTGCAGATGCAGCAACTCAAAACAATTCTTCTCATGCCGTTTTAAGACAGGAACTGCAGCAGTAGCATAAAGTCTCATGCTACTTCAGCATCACTTCTCAGATACTTCACTAGTATCCTGCAAAGGATTTATTTTTTTCCTCCTGGAGCAAGTGAAGTTATGTAAATTAATGTCCTGATTTTGGCTAGAATAGAGCTAATTTTCTTCCTAGTAGCTGGTACAGTGCTGTGTTTTGGACTCGGTGTGGGAATACTGTTGATAACACACTAATGTTTCAGCTTTTTCTAAGTAATACTCATCGTAAACGAAGGACTTTTCAGTTTCCCATGCTCTGCCAGGGAGCAGGTGCACAAGAAGCTGGGAGAGTATAGCTCAACCAGTTCCTGTCTGCTCCCATTCCCACCCTCCACACGCACAAGCATTTGTAGCAGTCTGTACTTGGGGAACTGATCTGTGTTAATAACTATTTTCCAAGTTTAGGTTTAGATCAATTCCTTTACTTGCTTCGCTGTATGTGCTCATCAAATGTATTGGCACTTCAGGGGCAAGAAAGGCTATTTAACCAAATATAGTTGTCAACAAAATGCTCATAAGACCGCACCTCTTGAGAAAGCTTTGCATAGTTTCTTGGCAGTGATGCTGTGATAAGCAGTACAACCTTTCCATCCTATCCACGGTGTGCCAGCACAAGTAGTGGTCAGGCCACACACTAATCAAAATCAGATTTGACACCTTTGACTCCTTATTTTGTTGCCAGCTTGTTGTTGTAACTGAAGTGCTTTCAACCAGCACTGCCACTGAGAGTCAGCTGTCAAACTGTACCCTTACATATAAAGAGTAAGTCTCAAAGGACTTCAGTGAGGAGCCAAAATCAAAGATTTTCAGAGTCTACCCCCAGATGTTTTAAGCAGAAAGAATCTGGTAGAGATAAGGATATACTATCAGCCTAACAACTCCCCTGTGACCATTATTTGTCAAAAAGCCACACAGGTGGCAATAGAATTGAAAGTGCATAGCTATCCAGCTAGGCTGAGAAGAGATGTTAGGATTGGAAGTGCTCTCCTGTAAAAGTTCTTGCTCAGAAGTAAATGTTAAAGTTCTTTCTCTTCCCTCAAGGAATTAGGTCTCTTGCTCATATGGAGAGCAGTAAGACAATATCCAGAATCCCCAACTAGCTTGAAATTCATTAGTATTGTACAGCATCAACCTAAATATTTGCGTGTTTCTGCACAAAACTAATAGGAGTTCACCCGAAATACTGCCGGTCAGCAGAAAATTAGCCAGGTACTTCTGCCACAAGTACAGAGATTCTTACTTTCTTTTAATAAAAGCAAGGCAAAAAAGCTCTAATAAACAGAGGTAACTGATCTCAAATCACTATAATTAAAATTTTCTATACTACTATTCTACTGGTAAATGGAATTTTAGGTAAATCTCCACCAAGGAAAAAAAGTCTGATTATTCATGATGGATTTGTTATCCATCAGACAGCTACACATTTAACATACCCACTAGAACATAAACAGTGAGCAGAACCTCCCCCAAACTTATACATAGAAAGGCACACCTGATAAAGAAACATGTAAATGAAATTCGTTACAAAAGCCTCTAAGCAAAAATAGCATGATACCAGATATATGTAATATTACTGCTCTTTGCACAAAATTATCACATACGGCACACTTGGGAAATGCTTGATATTAAGGGTTTCCTGCCGAGGTGACTGACCGATTTGTTACGGAAGTTACACTATTGCACTGAGAAAGACTTCTCAGTGATTTAGACACAAGATTTCAAGTCACCATCTCCTAATAAAAAGTAAAAGTCAGCAGTTAAACAGTAAGTGAAAGGGAATACAAAGCCTTTTGTTGGTGAAAGTGCAAGAATCGATTACATCTATGCTTATTCATGGGATTAAAGGAGTTAAGACTATATTACCTTTTAAACCAGCACACAAACTTGCTGCACTTCAATTCACACGCATGACAAAGTTAATTTTCCAGTTATTTCTCAGTATCTTCACATGAGCATAAAAAACAGCCACACACAACAGAGAGCCCACACAGCTACCTTTTGGACTGCTTCACACCTTATCTCTGATGACCTCTTTGAAAACACACATGACACTAGGATAAGATGGTGACGTGGCCCTCCATAATGTGGAACTACTCTAAAGCTATACTTGAAGCTGTGATCTGTATCTAGGACGCCTCTAGAGAGGATGAAAGCAATATTAATTCTAGGTCAAATGTCAAGAAAAAGCTTCCCTTTGGAACTTTCCAAAAAAGCTTCTCACCCTATCCTATTCCATCCCACTCTGCAGAATCCTCTTCCCCTCCTCCCAAATAGGGGGAATGTAATAGTCTGAAATACTCCAAGCTAAATATACAGATGGTATTTTAAAAACTATCATCATCTCAGGGGCTGCAGTCATAGTGCAATTACAGAGAAAATAAAAGACAACTACCGAAGAAGCAGAGAGCTGTGGTGTAAAATGAACAATTCAGAAAGTTCTCAAATCAGCTCCATCACAGAACTTGGTGCACTGAGACACTGGCTTCGTTGTAACCAGTGGGGGGGAAGAATCCCCAGACAGGGGGAGAAGGTAGGAGTGAGACGGAGAGTTTCAAAAGAAATACACAGAAAACGTAGTAAATATGTATTGTTTCAAATAGAGACTACCAGAAGTCTTAATCCAAATGTAACTGGGACACTAGTCCACATTCCCATTCTAATTAGGAGAGTCGCGTTTATAACCCTTCCTAGGCTGACACCGAAAACACCTCGCATTCAAGCTGCGGGCGGGCAGATTCCCACAGGTGGAAGGGCAGTCACGGGCCACACATTTTCCCCGAAGATGCAGCTACGTAAACAACAGCTTTCCATAGCCGCCACTCCAACACTAACCCCAGAACCGCATGAGCATACTGCTCCTGGGATCGTGGTTCCATATTAATGGGATTTCCAGGTAAAACTGAGCAGGAACGCTGCAGAAGCCGGAGAACAATACCTGGGGCACCAAAGTCCCGGCACGCAGATGGGGAGGGTCTGTGAGCTGCGGGCTGACCCGCAGACAGAAGATGAGTCGGCAAAACCCGCGACCGCAGCTGGAGCGCTGCGTTGCGCGGTTAAAACTCACATTTCCCAGAGAACACGAAGTTGCTGCCGCCCTGTCTGCACACAGACGCCCGCCACAGCCAGATCGAGGGAAATAAGGTTCATTTTCTTCGGAGTTTAACACGACAGGCGCAGCCTCCTCAGCTGCCTCCAGAACTCCAGGACGAGCGGGCCCAGCGCTTCAGCGCCATTTTAGGAGCTCGAGAGCCGAGGACGCATCGCTCCCCCCGCCCGCCGTCCACCCCCATTTTCTGATCGGCGCTGTTGGGCTCAGCCG